>VZRH01003113.1:1179945-1243549 GCA_013397555.1 Urocynchramus pylzowi
CCTGGGGTCTCGAAAAAAGGCCCCCCCCCCCCCCCCCCATGGCAGGGGGTTGGAACTTTAAGATCCAGCTTTAAGATGGGCTTTAAGGTCCCTCTTTATCATCAAATTATCATCAGGTCCCAAATTATCATCAAAGTGAGCCCCAGCACTGTCCTGCACCCACTGGCAGGGGACTCAGCACGAACATCCCAGGTCAGAAAGGGAGATGCCCCCCTTCCTTTAGACCCAGCCCCACAAGCAGACAGGAGCAGGCTCCCTGCCCAAGCCCCACAGGGACAAGAAGAAATGGCTTCACAATGACAGAGGTCAGGATTGGACTTTCTTGAATTCTTACAGCTGCCCAGAACTCCAGCACCCCAAGTCCTGGTGTACAACACCTGGACATCAATTGTTGTTCTTGTCCAAAATTGGACAATTTTGTCCTGTGCAGACCAGAAGTTGGACTTGATGATCCTTTGGGGATCCTTTCAGGATATTCTATTATTCTACAAACACTAATTTGCCTCAGTATATTAATGCATGTGTTCTTTGAGTCAGCTTGAAGAAATACTACTTTTGCAATTACACCTTTTTCTTTGGCATAAAATCCTTCACCTTTCAGTCATTCAGCTTTGTCTGCCTTGCTAAAACATTATATAGCTGAAATGCCTTTTTGCTCCAGCTTTTGCATGAGTCATTTTAGTAACCTTCTTCCGTCAGGTGGTTTTGTTTAGCTGGTGTTAAAAACCCACATTCTTCAGCAGGGGAGCAATTTCTGCAGCACAAATCAAAGCAGGAGTCTCTGAAATGTACCTTTCTTAGAAAAAAAAAAAAATTAGACTTAGTGATAAAATATAATTCAGACAATTTTTGCTGCTTTCATTAAAAGGACTAATCCCAGTCCAGCAGTACAAGGTAGCAAAGGGAAACTCATGGGAACTGTGGCAGAGAATGGAGCTGATGTAAAAAGCTGTTCCAACACAGAGAGGATATAAAGGAGAGTTCAATATTTCTTCTGCACTCTTCGTCCTTCTTCTAAAGCATACCTGTTATCTCACAGCTACAGGGTTCCCTGCCCCAGGCACCACTTCCATCAGGATTTGACGAGCAACAGTCCACCTTGCAAAGCCTGGCCATGGAAAGCAGCATTGCACAGCTGCTTGCCTTTCTCCCAGATTTATGGTGGAAGTCCAGAAAAAATGTAAAGAGGCTATAAAGCTTTATACAAATCACCTGAGGGATTTTACGTTTCGTTATCTAGGAATTAGGAAGTTATCATTAGAAATTATTTTGTCTGGCCCTGTTGCCCACTGCAAATGAGTCAATCCTCTCCAGGAGCAAGTCGATAAAGGTCCAATTCCACCAGGATGGGGATACATAAGATCTCATCAGACAGCTGCCACCCCTTCACTTCCTGAGGAATTTTAGATTTATCATTACTGCTTTTTTCCTGCCTCCATTGCCAGAGGAGGCTCATCCTGAAGCAAGGCACATCTCCAGGAGCACACGTGGCAGGTTAGCTCAGCAGCAAAACCAACAAGCTGTAAAGCCAATGCAGTAATGACCTCATGCATTACAATGCTCGCTCTGTAATAATGCCACGTATAAATAACAGACTGCAAAGATCATTAAAGCCAATCAAAAGTATAGATTAGCCCATAAAATCTGTTTAATGTCTCCTATATTCTGATATACTGTGAAACTCCAGTCAGCAGTGGATGCAGGTGCTCAGCAGCAGCATTGGGCTGTCATCATCCTCACCTTGGAGATTTCCTTCCACTCTTGTGTTATCACAGCAAATTTTTACATCCTAAATCCACCACAAGGAGAGGTGTAGCTGATGATTGTGGCCATATTTCTGCTGTAATCTCCAAAAAATGTCAGACCCAGCACAGCTGCTCTGCCAGCCCCAGTCTCAGCATCCCAGCTCTGTTTTGTGGCTCCACCAGCCCAGCCAGGTAACCACACCATGGGGGTCTCTCCTGGGGTGCAACAGGTATGGAAACAATCACAGAGTCACCAGGATTGCAAGAGCCCTCCAAGAAGATCTAGTCCAACCATCTACCCAACCCTACCATAACCACCCCTAAACCATACCCCAAGTGCCACAGCCAGACTCCTGTTGAACATTTTCAGAGATTGTGACTCCACCACCTGGGCAACTTATTTGAATGCCTAATCACTCTTCCAGTAGAAAAAAAAAAGAAAAATCTAATATTTAATCTGAATCTCCCCTGACTCACAGCTCTCTCTCCAGTTTCCAAGTCAATTGGATAGAGAAGAAAAGTTTTCATGATAATGGACTGCTTTAGCAAAAATCTTTATCATCTAGGGGGAAAGCAGCTACTTCTCATGTTCTCCATAACAGACTGCCAAGGGATACCAGGTTCCTAAATGTCTATTCCTACCTGAGCATCTGAGATCACATGTACTCATTTTCTGCTTCTCAAAGACGTGCTTCATGATTATGTATCACGCCTGATGCTTCTATTTACAATATTTCCCAATTAGATTTTATTAAGGTTTACTTACCAAAAAACATGGATGTGTTTACCCTGCCAACATGGTATTATGCATGCAAGAAAGAGAGATGGGCAAACAGGTGAAGAATAACTCGCCTCCATCAGCATTTGGCAAATCCTCTCCTACACCCCCAAAACCTGCTAATATTAACAGATTGCAAATCCTTCCTGCTTGAAGACAGACACCAAATCCTGACCTGAAAGGCCACATTTGTGGTCTCACTTCCCATTTCACAGCAGAGCAATCTTTAGAGCCCAGCAAACTCTATTCTGTGCTCATATATTCTCTAGATGAGGAACAGGGTCAACTTGCCTACCACCTTTTAAAAGAGCTGCACTAGCAAGAAGGCTAAAATGAGAATCTTCCAGGAAAGGCTTCATGTTTTACCTTGCAGATCAGACAATTTAAGCCATGTTGTATATGCTAATAAAAGCAATTTCTTAAGTTACCATTTAGTATAAGAAGTGTCTGCTACAGGAAATAAATTCAGCAATTAATATTGGCCATAACCTTACAGCAACAATTTTTTTAAAGTAATTTCTTATTTTTTAAGAACCACAACTTGTGCTGAAAGCACATTTGCATTTTATTACCCCTAAATGTTTAACTACCATAACTAATGCTTGATTAATAAATGGCTAGCTACTGCTGCTACTTGAAACCTCACAATTTAGATATGGCAAATTATTTGCCATTGAGTATTGGTCCTTCTCAAGCAGCAACATAGGGAAAAAAGGATCAAAAGAGGAAAACAGGTTTAATTCATGGTGTCTCTTGAGCATCAGTCTATTGTTCCAGCCAAGCTCATTAAATGTTGGATAAAGGTATAATGTTTATAGGTCTTATTTAAAAGTGAAATTGTGGGACAAAAAAATCTTACTAAGCTTATGTGACCAGACATCCACAGTTCAGATCTCAGCTGGACACATCCTTTTCAGAGGCTTCCTCAAGGCAACAGAGAATTCCTAATGCTTTTGGGGGATCCTGGAGGAACCGAGCCAAATTCAGCACCTAGAATCAACCTCCAAGTGAAAGGCAGGTATTTTGGGTGGGGGTCTATTTGTTGTTGGATTTTGGAATTGTTTCGTTTGGAACTTTTTGGGAGGATTTAGAGGTTTTGTGTGTTTGTTTTATGTTTCTTGTTTTGGATCTGTGGGGTTAAAGTCTCAGACACTATTCTCCCTCTTTATTTTTTTATTTATTAAACATACCATTAACTCACCGAGTTGGTAGCTATAGAAGCATGAAGACTTTGAGAGTAATTTGAATTAAAATGAAATATTGTGGATAATACTTGTTTGCTTCCAGGCCTTCAGAATGGAGCCTTAAGGGAAAAAAAATTGCAAAAGAAAATATGAATTGGACTTCAAAGCTGTTAAAACAGTCTCTGGCAAAAGGCCTTACCTGGTGTGCTTGGTTTTTCAAATGCAAATATGTAAGACACTTAACTATGCATGAAGCAGATCTCAAGTGCATTCTATTTCTTCAAATGTTCCTCTCTCCACATCCCATTTCCTAAATGCTTGTGCCTTTTAGGTGGCAGCTGATTTAGCAGCTTCACCTTGATTTCTTGGAGAGAGGTTATAAGTGATGCTTGGCCTGGGAGCTGCACCACAAGACCCCAGAACCAGCCCTGCTTGCTCTTCACCTTCACACTTTGGGTGGTCCACAAAGCCCAAGGAAGTAAATTTTCCCCAGCCCCAATTCTGCATGATGTCAAGTTTATGAATATGGCTTTCAATTAAAATTATTTCAGCAGAGCTACATGACAAAATAGAAGAACCAGCAGAATAGGACAGAAGAAGCAGAATAAGAAATCTTAGGAAGCAGCAGAATAAATCTTCCACTCTGGACAATTTTAAAGGAAAATAGTGCAGTTAATGGAAATCTCACCATGCAGCCAAAAAGAAGAAAGCAGAACTGACAGCTATGAATCAACTACTGTTCTGTTTTTTCAAGGCATCAACAAGGGTTACAACCTGCTGCTCAGCAGCTGTGGACACAGCTGTCATTTCAGATTTTATTTCATAATATCTGCTTTTGAATTAGGCTGACTTCAACACTGATTAGGAGCAGGCTTTTCTTCTACAAATGCTTATAAGAATAAATGCTTTCTCACATGGCCTTACAACCCTTTGGCTTGCTCTAGAGTTACATCAAAAACATCCACCCCCATAATCACAGCCTTTTTATCTTGGCAGGTCCTTCCAAGTGCTCAGTACTCTGAATTTTCCACCACTATCAATAGTGTTAACAACTAATAGTCAGTAATTTTTCAGAACTCCTTTCAAGCCTTTCAGGAACTTTCTTGTATGAAATATTAACAAGAAAAATGTTCTGAAGTACTAATAAATTTGTCTCTCTCCAGCCTCTAACATAGATGAAGAGCTGCACAGGGAATTTTCAAGTTCTCTTTAGGTCCTGGGGGTCTTTGGGGTGTTGGTTGGTAGCATCATCCCACAAACAAGCAGCCTAATCTCATTGACCCAACACAAGTAATAAAATCAGCAGGACAGCCCTCAGCCATCACAAGTCATGGACATTCTCCACCCCAATATCCAGGGATATCCTAGCTCTGTGTTTAAGCAGCCAGCCACTTCTCAAAGCAAACAGCCAGGCTGATAAATGTATTTAACTGCCTAAAGATGCAGAAAAGCACCCCGGGAGAGCTGCTGAAATCCTTTGAGTGAGTAACTCCAATTTACTCTCATCCCATGAAAATGCCACAGTCTGGCAGCAAAATGGGTCTGAGACCCAGAAAACAAGAATATTTCTGCTGGGGCCAAAAGTCTCCCTTTGCATGCAGGGCACCTTTATCCAAGGTTAGAAAAGCAGCCAGCAGCTCCACGTGCAGGTGATGCACACTCAGTCCAATACAGACCATCCATTTCCATCCATTTCCATCCTGTCTCCATCCACAGGAGCACCAAGCCAAGGTGTCTGCAAATTTAATTGAGATTATGGTGGGAATTAGTTATGAGATTAACAATCTCCAAAAGTGATGTCATAGGACAATACCCATAACTGCACTAGCTCTTACAAAGGACAGTGAGACAATTAAAAAATGTTATTGAAGTATATGTGGATGAAAAGAAAATGACATGGGGCACTTCTGGTATGAGACAGTCATAAAGTGTGTTTTTTAGAGCCCAAAAATTTCTCTTAAGTTTGAAAAAGTATGAGATATTTCAAAATGTGTACAAAAAAATAGAGTGAGATTAATCTCAGGCAGACAGAAACAAGAGAAGGAGAAGAGTCATCAGGTGTTTGAAGAGCCAATCCCACGGGAACAATGACAAAAGATGGAAAATTAACAAATAAAATTCCTCATAGTTTGTGCAAGTTGCCTTTTGTAATTCAGTAGGAGTTATTATACTGCAAAATTCAAGGGGATAAAAATCCATTACAGGTCTTCTCTATACCCTGCTCCAAGGACTCTTTGTCTAAAAGAACTGTATTTTAATCTGTTTGCCAAATGTTTTCAATACAATTCTTTAATACAACACTGTGTGGAGAATTTCAGGCTAGAAGGAATGTTTGGTGCATTATTTCTAGTGTTTAGCTCTTCACCTCTTACAACTATGCAGACATAACAGGGCACAGGAAGATAGCCCTTCCACATGAAGTGTTAATAAACTTTTAATAATAAAACATTTCTCCAGGCATCAAATCCTGTCCCTGCTGAGGACACTGGAGTTTTACCATTAACTTCAGTGGAACTGAGACACAGTCTCAGGCTATATATTTCATATAAATTACATTGCTATTAGACTTGATTCCCAACAGAAATTACATTCATAAAACTCTAATACTCACGACCTCCAAAAGAAATCCAAATACTTTCTTCTTGCATCCATGCACACACAGAGGTTTTTTGGGGTTTTTTTTGTCTCAAAGTACTACAGCAATTAAGACAAATTATGGAGATTATTTTTTCTTCTTTTAGGCTCCATCAGGAGTTCCACATATTTTAAAAGCTAAGCTTTGTTCATTCTGAGCTTGGTACCCACAAACACAAGCCCTGTTGCAGAAACGTGCACTGAGACATGAGCTCAGCACTCCTGCAGTGGCTCTGGAGAGGTTCAGCCTGGAACCTCCCTTCTTGGAGGAGGCTGAGCACACCCTCACCTGTCTTGATACCAAAAAAAAGCATTCTTTGTGCACAGAGCTGAAGTGCATAATAAATCATACCTCAGTTTTGCCTACATGCCAGGAAGCCTGGACTTCCCAAGCTGCCTGCTGGCCTTGCCTGCTCTCCACTCACAGAAGTGTGGGGAAGCCACGGCTCCAGCCAATATCAGTTTGTTTTTCTGTCACATAAAGCACACAAACTCACCCAAATTCAACACAACAGCCAGGACTTGGCTAAGGTAATGGCCCTGCTCACCACCTTCTGTCCAAGCTGCTGACCAATGGACCCCAACTGCAACATAAGAAACCTCCTGGGCTCTGTGGAAACCCAACACAGGTTTTGGGACCCCCAAGAGCATGTCTAGCCTCTCCTGACTCAGCTTCAAAGCTTAAAGACATTTTTAAATGTTTTTAATTGTGTGGAATGGTAGGTCTATTCAACAGAGAAAGCCAGGAGCCATGACCAGGGTCTGCCAGGGCTGTGTCTCATCTCTCTGGTGCTGCCTGGTGAAGCACCAGCCCGTCCAGCTCGCAGCAGGCAGCAAGCAGTGTTGGGCAAGATATTTTTTCAGCAGAGATTTTCTCCTGAGTTGTTGCAGGTGAATCCTAACTGCTTGCTTCAGTTGCTCCTTTTATCATAAATCAGAACCTCTGGTCTTTTATAAAAATATTATGAGTTTATAGTCAAGACATTTGGAAATGCAACACATTTTCACTCTCTGGAAAAGAGTAAAAACCAGCTCCCCAACATGCAGAATTTAGCAATTTGCATATGAAATCAAGTTTTATTTTTCGTTTCTAAATCCCACTTCCCTCACCCTCTATTCTCCCAAAGTCAGCCAAGACCATGTGCCAGATACCCACAATGGTGAATGATTATTCACCAAGCAACCCAGGGAAAGAAAGGAGTCTGGCAGGGTTGCAGGATATTGTGGGAGGCTGTAGATACCAATAGCAGCTTTAAACAAGGTACAAAGTGCTAAAAACCATGAATTAATCTACATTAGTCTCCCTGCTTTACCAGCTAGACAGGTCATTTAAAGCTGTTGTGTCTTCACACTACACTGCCAACAGCACTGGAGACATTTTCACAATTCATCCTCTAAAGCAGTACGCTCTAATTATTATTTCTTTGTTTTCTCCTTAGGGATTTTCCCATTAGGTGGTGGGGAATCAAAAGGATATATGCAATGGTTATTCTTTCATCTTCATGGCTCTTAAACTGCTCCTCTAGCTTATGTCAATGCTTAAGTAATTGTGCCAACATATAAGAATGTATGTGCTTAACTAAAAAGAACATTAAAAAAAAGATGTTGCTGTTGTTTTGATGCCAGCTAGAGATGCTATGATCTGCAGACATTATCCTGTTTTTTACAAGCAAAGGGCATTTCTTCTGATTTTAGATACCCTCCTCACCTCACCAAACCCATGTTTGGCTCGTGCTGTGGTTCTGTCTCCTCAACAAATTCACCCTTATTCTGTGTCATGGACCTGGCTTATGCTAATGTGCAGACAGACAAACTGCAGATGGACCTAGATTATCAGAGCCTTATCATTACCTTCTCCTCCCTCCATTCCCCCTCAGCTCTAGCAATAGTGGCACTCAGTGGCACCTGTGGACGAGCAGGACACCTCCTTTGCTGTCCTAACACCCGGGCTGTGCATGCAGCAAACAAGAAAACAAATTGGCTTGGGAAATTTCCTGCCCACACAGCTCAAAGACATCAACTGGGGCAACCTGCAGGCTCAAACAAAAGCTGAGTTCTTGTTTTCCCTCCTGAGGCCACTTTGCTCCCTCATGCGGGACACACCTTTTGTGCAATGTGCCCCTGGGGGCTGCAGTGATGGGTTAGCCAATCATACAGAGAGAAGAGGAATGAGATGAATGGGTCATTTTTGGTGCACTCTGCACTTTTGACTCATAAATTCCACAGAAAACAAGGTAAATGGAGCATAACTTATTAATGAACAGAGCCCTAAATATCAAATGATCTGCTGTGAATCATCAGCACGAATTGCAGAGCCTTCACATCATGTTGGTTATCACATGCTGCAGCAGTTCAGTGATGGACAAACTCTGCAGCCTGGTGTTAAGTCATACAAGATAATCTAGGAAATAACATCCTGCTCTCTGTAAAGCACATTACAGAGAGGTGCTTGCCCGACCTTCAGACTGTGACCTCCAGAGACAGTGATCCTGCAAGCCTCACCTTGCATTGCAAGCCTGAAAGCACCATTAAGCTCATGATAAATTGTGAGCCTTGGGAAAGGCACATGAACCCTAAATCTCACCAGAAAGCTGGGGGAAATTCAGACAGCTCTGAGGAGGAACACCAACGAAGTTTTTGTGTAGTGAGATAACTTAGGAGCAACAGCTTTCTATCCTGCATCACTTCCACCCCTTCACTGATGGGTAAAAATGGACAATTCCTCCAGGTCTGAGGGTCTGCTAAAGTCCAGATTAAGCCTGAAGAACCACACTGACTATTCTGAGAGCACCACAGGGCAAGGTAAAAAACATGAAGAACCTTAATTTCCTCCTTTCTAAAGGTCATTCGGTTTTTTTGAGAGTTGAGAAAACATGAAAAAAAAGAAGGAAAGAACAAGGAAAACTGTGCACCCAAGTAACTCTTCTCAAATAATCTCTATGAGCCTGAGGTGCACTTGCAGGGAGAGGTGTGAGCCCACCCCTGCTGGCACACACTGACTGTTCATGGTCACAATGAAACACCTGGTCTGGGCATTTTCCTCATCACTCTTCTGAGGTTGGAACTAGGTGGTCTTAAAAGTCCCTTCCCAAATCATCCCATGATTCTTCCTTCACATTAGCATCTCTGAATCTTCTGGAGTTAACTTTGGTGCTGTTTTCCAGTTTTCTTTCCTGTCTGATTTTTCCTTAAGAGTTTTCAAGCATTTTGGTACAAGTCTGCCTCCTGGCACTGAGCTGCAGTTACCAGTGTGCTGTGGAACTATCTTTAAAGTTTTTTTTTTCATTTGTTTTGACAGAAGTAATAATGATAAAAAGTGTCCACCACTTTTAAAAGCCATTTCTCCCTGTATGTGTACAAATATGTCATCTTTAAACTGTCAGACCTCTAAATAGGCTTGAAGTGATTTTCTCCTGCAAATGCACCTCTTTTTGCAGGGATGGCCTATCTGCACTTTCCTTTTTTTCCTAGACTTTTGCACATTATCTTGTTCAAACAAACTGCCAAAATTTCAGCCAGAAGATAGCAATTAGTACACAGAAGCACAATGAACCACTACAGCTAGATGCTGTGCCATAAGCAAAAAAAATGCAATAGAAAGCTACTTTAGCTGAAATTGATATTTAAAATACCTTTCTATAAGAAGGCCACAAAACTACCCTCTTATTGACTACCTAAAAGGCTTCAGCTGCACCTGCCACATAGAACAATTTTCTAGAGACTATTAGTAAAGCAAAACCAGCTACACAGATTATTGCAATCTGACTGAAAAAGCAGCAAAGTGATAAAAAAATTACCATTGAAGTCAAGAGAAATAAGGACTTTCTACCTACAAATAGGAACTCCTGTCAAAGGGAGCTGGGGAAGCATCTTCCTAAGTCAGAACACAGTTACTCAAACCTACATATCCCCCTTACTGGTATAAAGGCATATTAGAAATAATAATTTAGAAAACCACACAATAGAAGCCAGCACAAGGAATTGAGAGATTAGCAGCAATTAACTCAGTATAGAGACACTTTACTGCCCAACTTAGTGATTTTTATACAGCACTGACCTTAGGCAGATCTCCCTGGAGATACTGTCACCACTAAAAGAAAAAAGGTCCTGCTCATTTTGTCACTTTCAAGTGAATTTCTCACAAGGGCCTGAGAAAATAAACGGTGTTTCCTTAGCTAGCTTGGCAGATGAGCAAGATTTGCTGCTAATTCCCAGTATTGATGTGCTGAAAATGTTTTCTGCTGGAAACATAAAGGAGGAAGGTAAGGCTAAAATTACTCATCTACTTGAATAATGTGTCCTGTTTGCTTTGGTATCCCCTTCCACAGCTGTCCCTGCCTTTGGCAGCATCACCCTGACAGAAAGTAAACTGCTGTTAATGCGTTAAATCCAACAGCGAGATTACACGGGTGACTCTCCAAGACAAACTGCATTAACTACCAATAAATTCCACTTCTCTTCAAAATTAGAATGAAAGAGTCACTAGCCAATACTTTCAGGAAACCAATTACATCCCTAGAGCTAACCAGTACCTGTGCTCTGTCCACAGAACCCATTGAGAGCCAAAGCCACGAGCAAGAAGCTGCATGTCACGAGCAACTGCTCAACTTACAGAGGGCAAACAAAGTACTCCCAACCCCAGACAAAACCCCCTTTTCATAATACCTGTTACCCTCAAATATATCCCTCCTCTCACACCTAAAGGAGATAAATGCTTGTTCAGGGGCAGGGGGTTGGTGGAAGCCAGCATATCGAAAAGAAGAAAAAAAGACCAAAATCAACACCCCAAAACACAGCTGATCTTATTGCAAGGGATCAATCATCTCAAAGATCTCTTTGGAGGTGGCAAATAATCAGAGATGGCACCAGGGACAATTTGCTATTTCTCCTCATGTATATTTTGGTGATTTTGGGAGCACTCAGGTATGCCAAGATTCATATCCCTGGTCTGCTTCAAGGATTACCTTCATTCTTCATTTGCTAGATCATGTCTAAAACACTAGAATGCAGATTTCAATGGCAGCAGCAAATGCTGCCTGGATAGATGTGGGCTGGTGAGGGCACTCCTAACACAGGAATATAGCATTCCTCTCAACTTCCCTTCAATATTGTCAAAGGTTTCACCACTCAACACAACAAACAAACTTTGAAAAATAATATTACTTTTCTTCCCCCTTTTGTATATAGAATAATGGCTTTTCAACAAGTCAAATGGGAAACTGTGTTTATGTGTTTCTATTGGCAAAGCTTGAGAACCCTGTAAATTGCCTTGCTGAATGGACTTAGGAGTTCAGCTGTTCATTCAGAAATTCCACACCAAAGCAAATGGTTCAGTCCTCAGGAAGTGCACACACACAGCTCTGCAGCTCTGTGGGTGTCATTATTTATGTCTGTTGGATTTGATGGAGAAAATGTCCTTTGGAATGAAGGAGGCCCTGTATCCACCACCCCTCTGGCAGAAAGGTGCTGAGATGCCCTGTCCTTCAGGGCTCCACAGATCTCAATCAACACAGAAAAAACAGTAACCCAAAGCACCTGCAGGCACTCTCATCTGGCTCTAAACATACTGCAATGACCAATAGCTTGAGTGCTTTTTTAAGCTATTATGAAATAAATCAACTTATTTAACTGTTTCCCCTGCCATGTGCAGTGACTGGTCAGGACAAGGTTGAGGATGAGCAGGGATGTCCCTCACCCTTCCACATGCCATGCCATGAACTCCTGAGCCAAGGGGCCTGATGAGAGCAGAGGTTGTGCTGGTTTGGGGGATGTGACCCCTGCAGAAGAGCAGTCCCTGGCACCAACACCTCTCACCACTCTGTAAGCTGTTTGTCCAGGAGGAGACAGCCCAGTTTTGTCCTCAGCCCAGGCTGGTGGAGGGGAACAGCCCTGGCCACACTCATCCCTACTCCAGGCAGCATCCCTCACTCCTGTATGATGGGGATGAGCTGAAGGTGAAAATTTCAGTTTGCTGTGTCTGCTTTGGGGTCCAGAGCACAGCAGGGTCCAAAGGTGATGCTCTTCTCTCCATTGTAATTTTTAAAATCTGCTTTTATTTATTTATTAAGCACAAAAGTTGACATGAAAGCCCACAGACAGTCACTGTGGCTGGCACTGGCAGCCAGCTCAGGCTGGGATCTTCTCAGCTCTGTGCACACCAGAAGATGAAGGTATGAACTGGTGTCCACAGGGGGCTGCTCCCCAGTCCCCTCCACCTTCTGCTTCGTGTGCTGAGACCTGGGGAGATTTAGATCCCTCAGTGCCTTTGTCCCACTGTGGGATAGCCAGGCACACACCAGCCCTGGGTCAGCCCAGCACCTCCTGACTGTGACCCTGCAAACAAATCCATGCCAGCAGCACAGTCTGCCTGCACCACGGGACAGGGGCTGCCTGGCACCAAACACCCAGCCAGGGGGATCACTCTGGGAATCTCAAAGAGTGCAGGAAAAACAAGGATATTTTTATCTGCATGCATGAATCCTCTAGGAAAGGTGTATAAATAGAGGAAAGGGAAAAAAATATAGGTGAGCTAATGTCCTTTCCAACTTTTGTAAAGTATAAAATACATCAGAGAGAACAGGTTCCGGGTCTGATTACTCCTGATTTACAGAAATGTGCAACCATGGGGACACATATGTTATGCTGATAATAAAATATACATGTCTGCAGCTGGGACCTATGGCAGAACTAAAACACACTGAGAATATTCAAATCTTTTCCCTCCTGTGTACCTTAGCTGTTCAGAGGGATTTTTTTTCCCCACTCAAAATTGAAATGAAGGAAAAAGCCCCACTTCTAGGATTAGATCCTAGAAAAACAGATTCCAGCTGGGAGCTCAAGCACCTGCAGAGAAGTATTTATAAATGAAAGGACTGACATGACTTTAAATACAGCGTCGTCAGAAACTTAATTATACAGCAGCAAGTCTCTAATTGGAAGTCACAGAGCAACATATTGGCTTTGTCATGTGATTTGATACTCTCCAAACTGCTTTCCCAGGGTTGTTTGTGTTATCTGTCTCAGGTTTGAACAGCAGTGTTTGTTTGCAGGCTGTGGTGGGATTAGCCCTATTTATCTTCATGGGCTTAGTTTCCTTGAACACAGACTGAATTCACATGGATTTGTTTCAGAGTTCCAGGAAATCCTTGGAACCAGGATTTTCCTTACCCAGCCCAGAGGCTGTGTTGTGCTGGCTGAAGCTGAGTATTTTGGGGCACCCAAAAACTCCATGTTCAAGTCAGCATGTGTGTCCTACTAGCAAGAAGAGGGGAAAAAGAGCACCTACCTTTGATAAATCAGCTTGAAAGTTCTAACACCTGTGTAGAAAACACAGTTTCACACTGAAACATTATTTTCTGTAATTACATTTTTACAGAATAATTTATTTCAGTGTGTTATTATTCCAAACTGGAAATAAATACTTCTAGAGAAAATCTAAAAATAAATTACTCTCAAAAGAACTAAAAGTTCATCCTCAATGCCCTCCACATAGTGAAATTTTTGCTTAAGGGAATTTTGTAGAAACAGTTATGCAACATCTTTCTCCTCCTTTGGACTGTCTTGGCTCCTGATCTCAGTCTAAAAATACAGTTATTTCAGTTTCTAAATTTGATTCTTGCTTTAAACTGAGTGCATATGGTTTAAACATTGTTCATGTTCCACCAACTTGTGTTTTCTCAAGCTAGGCATCCTTCTGGTATCACTGGCAAGCATATACAAATATTCCAGAAGGGGAGGACTTTCACATTTGGAAATAGTTCATTACATTCCTCAGCTCTGCCTCACCCCATATGACTCTTCAGGGTCAATTATCATAGAATCACAGAATAGGTTGGGTTGGAGGGGATCTAAAAGCTCATCTCATTTCACCCCCCTGCCACAGCCAGGGACACCTTCTATTATCCAGGTTGCTCCAAGCCCCATCCCATCTGGCCTTGAACACTTCCAGGGATGGGACACAGCCTCTCTGGGCAACAACTAGTCGAAGGACAGTCAAAAATCACACTAATCACAGCTATGGGTTTCTTGCATCACATCCTCTGATTGCTCAGCCTGATGCACCTCCTGCCTGGGAAGTCCTCCCACTGTTTTCCCCCCATTTTCCTGTCCATCCCCTCCCCTCCTGCTCACCCCACTGCAGAGCTGCCCCATGACCTCTCCAGTCAGGGTCCAGCTGGGCTAGCTCTGCTCCCACTACTCCCCTAACACCTGGAGCTTGGTGTCTGCAACACCAGATTTGAAACAGGAGATTACAGAACTGTAATTACTCGAGCTGGAAGCTTCCAGCCCAGCTGATTTGTCCTGTCATTTAAAAATCTCCTTGTTTCCAAACAGGGTGGGCAGAGATACAAACACGCAGCCCTCTGGCAGGGGTCCAGGCAGCACCGAGGATGCTGAGCTGCTCACAGCATCACAAGTGAGATTTTCCATGGCTAAAAAAAGACAACAGTGAAATTGATGCTACGTTTTAACCTAGGGGTCATGAAAAGATGAGACAATATATTCACTCCACTTCAGATAGCCTGGAGGAATGTGACCTTTTCCCTATCATTTATAACCCAGACGGCTGAAATGAGCACCAAATCCAATTACGGTGTATTTTTATTTACCTAATCTACCAGCAGATGGCCTTTAATTCTAAATTTTCTTAATTTTGGAAATCTGTTCAGGCAGAACTGACAGCACAACTCACGTTCCCCTCTCCACAGGGATGGGTTTAATGACAGCCCCATGCAAGCTGCCACTTGGTTATTGCCTTCCTGGGCCTCTGCTCATCAGACCCTTCCCTTGTAATTAGATACATATATTTTCTTTGTCTTCCTATTGGATTATGAGGCATTTAAGGCAGGTGTCATCTTTCTGAGCTATGATTGTACAGTATCTAGCAAAAGCAGAGGCTAACCCGTAGCTGGAGCTCCTAATCACCACGGTAATGAAAAAATTTCCTTTTCAAATGTAAATTGAAGACTCAGTTCTCCAGTACCTGGAATAACCAAAGGATAAATACCTCAAGTACAGCAAAAATTGAGTTTAAAAGGCAGGTAATTTAAGCTGAACACAATATGCTTTTATAGTTTACATATAAAATTAAATCATTGCATGAAACCATGCTTCTTTGTTGTGCCAGCTTTACTGACCACATGCCCATGGAAAGGCTCAAGCTCATGGACTGAACTGAAAACATTTCCTTTTGTTTTAATTTTCACAATTCTTTAGGAACATTTTTGGGTGGGATTTCTCCAAGAGAAAACACTCAGTGCAGCCAAGGGTGGGTCAGAAACATCCCATCTGTCAGCTGCAGCATCTTCCAGCAGCTCAAGCCACCCAAAGCACTGTAGGCTGCAGGGAATCACTGAGGCTGGAAAAGCAGCTCATCCCAAAGTCAGATCTCCAGACAGGCTGCAATAAATACCTTTCCCACTACCAACACCTGCTGTGAGCCCAGGCTGGCTCCAGCAGCCACTGAAGGGGGACACATTCACCACCCAGCCCTGTTCCCAGAGCCCAGGAGCTGCTCAGCTGCACTGCAGGGGATGAGCAAGCTGATCCTTCTTCCCTATTCCTCTGCCCAATGAAGTACCTTCACAAGTAAAATACCTAGACCTCAAAAAATCCCTATTTGTATAAACCTGTGTTTTTGCTAACCATAAAATGTAGTATAAATTACTCAGAGACACTTGATCTTTTCCTCACCTTTTAGCAGAGCAAAACACGATTCACATCCTGTTTGTGGGTGAATCAAGTGAAATGCTTAATTATAAACAGCACTTGTAAATATAATCCTTTCAGATGGAATATTTTTATTGAGAAAATGAGCAAGACCTTAATAATGATTTCAGTTACAAAACTTAATTAGGGCTGTTTCTCATTCCAGCTCAGGCCCTGTGCAATGATTGGGTGTAAATTTGCATTTACTCAATAGGGCCATGAACCACCAGAGAATAAACCATGGGTACATGTTAGGCATCCAAGCTCCTCTGGCTACATTGGTGCTGTGAGAATGAGCACCAGCTGAGGATCTATCCCCAACTAGATACAAGTGGTCCCTAGCAAAAATGAAAACTAAACCCATTAGTTTTATTTATGGAGAGCTAAAATACACACTTCCTAAAGCCAAGCCTGCATCCAGCAGATAAAATACATGTGTAACTTGCCACCAAGGTTATGGAAAGGTGGAGGAGAATGTTTATCAATGTTGATAGGATTTTTTCCTCCGGATATATCTACTAGAACAAAGCATCTTCTACAGGAAATAGCATACAAGATACTAATTTTATGCTTAGTCTAATTGCTCAGACATCCTGGGATGCTACCATGTTGGAATGCACTAATCAATCAAGCTGCATCCTTGGGGCCACCAAAACCTGCTAGCTAGCAGGCAGCTGAACAGCCACTCACACACTCTTCCCCTCCCCAGTGGGACAGGGGAGAGAATCACCAAAAAAACCCAAAAAAATAAAAGCACACACACACAAAAAAAAATCAAACCCCCCCAAAAACAAACAAATAAACAAACAAAAAAACCAAACCCCACAACAAACAAAAATCCCCAGTAGTGATGGAAGATGGCCAAGACAAGGAACATCTCAGGCTACAGCTGTGTAACCCAGCTGGCCTGGGATTACAAACAGGTTTGCATCCTCCTGGTAACAAGTGCTGTCCTAACCTTATCAAATCAAGGAGAGCAGCTCCCTGAAGGCTCCTCTCCATCTCCTCTGTACATGGCTTAACCATGAGCAGGGGGGAGAACCCCAGCCCTGACAGCAATAATAAACTAAAGGATTAATTTTTCTGTGCTCAACACCTTGGGAACCTCTTCCTTAACATATAGGGAATCACATAGGCTCACACCTAAAGACTTGAGATGTACATGTAGATATTTACACTGTGCTAAAGCCATAACATGCTAAGCAGGATGTGAGTGAATATTAAAGATACACTGAATCACATATACCCTGTGATTTCACAAGATCCAAGACTACTTAAACCAAAGTCAAAACACAGCCAACACTGGAGCAACAGAAATTAACTCAGCATCAGCTCTGGGTTCAGATGCACCAACACAGCTATCTGATCAAAGAGGGGTTTTCCCCAAAAAGCAGCCAACAACAGCTTTGGACAGATTTTTGCCTCTAGCCCTTGGTTTTAAAAAAAAGGAATTATGTACTCTCTTAAAGCCATCCACCAAAGTGAGTCTCATGAAGGAAAATAAATACTGGGGACTGGGAGCTCTGCTGAAGCAGGGACTAATACCTGTCAGCTTGGACAAGCTTTAAACACCTCATAGAGCACCCAGCAGCTTCAGATACAGATTTCTGCTTTAGAAAACAGAAAGTACCGGAGGCAAATAATATTAAAAAAAAAAAAAAACCAAACCAAAACAACACAACAGTTTCAGTTCACTAAACAAATGTATTTGCTAAATAGCCAGATAAGTTACACAAACAGAGAGACATACTGATGTGCTGATTTGTAAGGTAGGAAAAAATCTACCATGTAGAGATTATACAGCTGGTTAATTTTAGGAAGAAACTTCATCTTTTTATTAAGAAAAAAGAATGCAATTATAACTTTGACATGAAACAATTTATCCCATGCTTGGTATTTCTTTCTGTTTCTTGGTTTAATGCCTCAAAATTATTTATCTTATTATTCACCTCTATGTTTATTTTTGAAGAACATCTTTTTGTGCCTTCAAGCCACTTTACTCATTAGTTCTCTGGAGTTCATGTCCTATTTCATTATGTTTTAATCTTTACAGTTGTTAATTTGCATTTCATTTCCTGTTGTAGCAAAAAAAATTACTAACGAAAAAGTGATTGTAAATATTAATACAAGTCAACTGATAGTCATCCAAGAAAGCACTTTGCAGCAATAGCAATTACCTATGTTTGAGGAAGAAAGTAGCAATTCAAGCAGCTACAGAGACAAAGCACTTCAAGTTGAGGGCACCTTCTCAGAAGTGGAGACTGGGCCATCATAGAACAGCAGTTAAAATTAGCAACAACTTGCTGAAAAGAGAAGCTTCCCCAAGCAAAAACAAGACCTATTGGTAATCAGCTGGCACATTGGTAATCTAAAGCACATCAAAAGTTGGGCTACATACTCTCCATCACCTGTTAAGTCCAAGCAACTGCTTAATTAATACCATGACACTGACCTACAAAAATTTGGAAAACAGTAAACCAAGCAAACCAACCCAAAAAAACCTTGCACCAGAAAAACCAACAAACCAGGTAGGTCCAGCTTCCCCCTCCACAAAACCTTCCCCTTCACCCCTGGCTCCTGGCATTGCACCACAGCAACTTCAATTTTCACTTGGGGAGAGACACACAGCTCAGAACAAGGGAAATCCTTTAAACTCACTCAGATCTGGGCCATTGCTCTGCAGGCTTTGAACTTTGCTTTTGCTTCCCCAGGCGCGGTCCCCACCATGCTGCTCTGCAGGGACAGGTCAACCACCAGCAGGAAAACACCCTCCCCATCTCCAGAAGGGATGCCTTAGCACCAGTGGGTCATATTGTTCTGACAGTGGATAATTATCCTCTTTAGATAAATAAAAGGCAGGATTGTAAATACACCTTAGTTTCAACAGAAGAAAGCACTTAGTGACTCCTAATGTGTGAGCTGAGCCCCAGCTCTGCCTGGCTCCATCATTAACCTCCTACAGGTGCTGCAGAGGAGTTAAAAGGGAAGAGGGCAGCAGGAGCTGCTCATTAAAAAAGCTCCACAAAAGAGAAAATGAAAGCTCAGGGAATGTCGTTTGAACTTGCCTCTTGTAACTCTGCTTGTTGGCCTCAGACAAAGGCCCTGGTTGAGAAAAGGCTGAGCCACAGAGAACCTCATAAACTGTGTTTCCTGCCTTGGTTTCTGTTCCACGTCCCCAGCACACGGATGGTATCAGCAAAGAAACAGCCACGTGCAGTGGTGACAGTGGGATTTTGAGCAGAGCCTTATAAAAGCTTGGTCCAGGCTTTCAGCTTCTCAGTGTTTGCAAGAGGATTGCCTCTAATTCCTTACACTTGTGACTTTGTAAAAGCTCCACCAACTTGCAGCAAATTGCCCATCTAAAGCTATTTCTCCCAGCGACTCCTGTCCATCTGTCACAGCAACCTGCCCTCCCAGACGCGCTGCCTGCAGGCAAAGCATGACATCTAGATGGGCTTAATACTCATAAAAAAATAAATTAGGCTCTTGTTTTCGTTCTTTTCCTCTCCAGTTTTTCAGCTTTTCTGTGTTTCTACAATTGTTTTGGTAGGGACCAGTACCCCCCTCAAACTCAGACAGGCCAGGGGAGCTCTGCAGACACTGACCAAAGGAGCTGTGATCAGGACAAAATGTCCCTACTAAAACTCTGAGGATCTTGCAGGACTGATCCTTGCCATAAAAAAACTAAGAGTTTAAACCTAAAAAGCAGAACCTTTCTTGATGTGAAATTTAAGATAATTTACTTTAATCATTACTTCAGAAAAACCTTGGAGGTGACCTTATGAGATAAGTTTATGAGGACTACGCTTATGAGATAAGCATAGTCCTCACAGAATTCACTCTTGCAGGAGTAGGAAACCATTTCACAGGAGTTTCAACATCAGACTTATTCTGTTAACTCCCCGTGCCCCCACGACTGGGAGGAGAAGGGAGGGTGAAACTGGGGAGGGAAGAAGTCCTGCTGTCCTGCAAAGCTATGGAAAAAGACAAAGCGAGTGTGCTTTGCCAGTGGTGCAATTTCCCAAAGAACTGGAAAAAATAGGGTTGGCCCAATAGGGACAAGAGCAACCTCCCATCAGAAAAAACCCATTATATCTTTAAAGGAATAAAGATTGACAGCCACATTGCAAGAACTGCTGCTAATGAATTCAAATAAGGAAGCACCCAGGAATTAACTGGAATTTTGCAGGTGCAAATTTCCTGCCAAGCAAAGTCAGTCTCACATCTGCCAGCTTCCTACAGATAATACTCTCTCCCTGCAAAACAGGATCTGTACCCAGCACAACCTCCAGATGGTCTGGCTTCCCTCAGTGCTTTTCCAGTGCTACAGCCTGTCCCAAGGGTTGTCACCCAGCTTCACTTCTACCAGCCTTCTCATGGGACAGCCCATGTGTGGGAAGAGCCTAAGCAGCTTTAATGAATTTTCACATCCTTTAAAACAGATTATCTTCTTTCTGGAGGAACTGAACAAACTCTCCTCTTGCTAGACAAAGTGTAGAGCAGCCTCTCTACAGTCTCCTGAGTTTTGCTGGGGTTTAGAGTGATGTAGCTGGAAGCAGGGAGGCTTTAGCTGACAGATAAAGTTTGGCAGAGCTGTCCCAGATTCTGCAGCAGCTGCTCTGATTCACATGTGAGAAAAACACATAAGAAAAAAGGAATCAAAAAGGTAAAGGTATCAAACAAGATGAAACAAGAACTAAACAGAAGCACCCATCCAAGGTTTAGGCAGAAAATAGTCCCATCCCTGGTTTATGATCTCTGATCTGAGATGTGTTAATTCTTCTTCTCCCCCTTCCCAAGCTCATTCAAGAAAACCTGTCACAAGGGATGATGCACTAGTGCTATGCACAGACACAACACTGAGCAGGAAACCAAGCCCTCCCCCTCTCTGACCACCTTTAATCTTAAGAGAATGCACAATATCCATCACTCTCCTTTTTTCTTTCTTCCTGCCTTCCCCTCTTTTTTCCTCCCTATTCAATCTATTTCCATAGATCCTGAAAACCTTGGAAACAGCATGGGTTTTTAAGCTGCTGACAGCAGTCCCAATCCTTCTTACCCCCATCCTTTCTTTGTTTCCCGCTGGACTCAAACCCATCCATGACTGGCTGTTGTCACTTGTCTTGTTGTTGACTACAGGCTCTCCAAGACAACTTTCCTGACCTTGTACTGGGATTAGTGAAGTCCTGGATCATGACTAAGGCTTGAAACACTAAGGGACTCTCAACTAGAACAGATTTCTGCAGTCATAATTTCCGTCATAAAAAACACCTATTTTGTAATCACACAAAATTCTCCTTTTCCAGTCCTCGCTGCCGTGATACTCTCAATAATGCAGAATTATACCTCAACAGTGGTTTTCTCTGCTCAGGGTTAAACTCTAAGTGGTGCAGAAAGTTAAATTCCCTTTGAACCATCTTCCCTCTAAGCTGGTGGACTGAGGACCACAATTCTCAGCAGATGGTGTGGTCACTGAGGTTGGTAGGAAGCAGCTGCAGCCCCTCCCCATCAATAACAGTCAAGCACATGGCTTGACTTTGGCTCCCAAAACAATCATTAGTAATGATCCATCAAAAAGTTTTTTGATGAGTGAATGATAAAAGTAAACAGGACATGGTAATAATCAGACTTTATTTATAGCCAGGTGAAACACCGCTGTTGTCAATTTTACAAAGTGACTTTGAAGGAACTTTCTAAAGGGGATTTTGAGAATGTTCCACCCCCCACACACCTGCAAACAACCATAACCATTATTGATAGCATTTCTAGAATGGCAGGTACAGAGAAACACAGACTGTTATTTTGTGTCAAAATTGGTTTATGGTGCCATATTTTTCCCTTGTTTAAGGCAGCACCACTCATTCACAACATTAAACAATGTGATTTATGGACTTTAGCAGAGCTTACTACATTTAAATGTTTTAGGCATTTCATTTTTACAACGTACCTTGTTCCAATATAATCAATGTGCTTTTTTCTCGGGCTGTGATAGGAATGCAGTTTGTGTTTTATAGCAAAATCAATATAAGAATTAATGGGTGACGAACAAAGTAAATTGTAAAAAGTGCAGTGAGGTTGTGAGATCTCTTTCGCTGTATTGATTCTATTAGCATGAGGTTGCCCAGTTGTACACAGTTTCATATTTGATAAGCAAGCAGCAGACCTCATATTCTGTGGAAGACAAAATGGGAGAAGCTCAGTGCTGGAATAACTATGCCAAAGTCATTGAGGTTAAAGCAAGAATGGAGACGAGCCAAGGTGGCTGCTGAAACACAATGAACTTCAGAGGCAGCAGCCGTAAACATCAGATGGTCACAAACGGTGCCACTGACTTTTATTAAAGGCTGTGATACTTGAGAGATGACATTCTTGGCTGTTTTATGCTGCTGGGTTATATGTCTTTTAATTAATTCCAAAAAATGATGAGAGGAGAATGCTACTCCCAAGGTTTTTTTGCTAGTAGATGAAAAGCAACATTTTTTTAAAATGCATGCAACCTAGATTTCTTGTTAAAGACAAGCAGGGAGGAGCTGTAGCAAGATACAAGCAGTGTAACGTGGAACAGATTTTTTTTTTCTTTCCTTTGACATCTTTTCTGAATTTTATTCTTACTCTTGACAGGGGCACATGTGCTAGGGACTGGAAAGGCCTCCCTTGAAATATCTCTGGAGGCTATCTCCCCACTGGGGACTCATAGCAAAGCTCATTCCACGCTCTGCTGTGAGCCAGGAGACAGAAAGTGTCACAGCACCTTGTGTCTGGGTGTCCCATGAGCAGACCAGCAGCACCCATGGCACAGGTGAGGGGTTCCCAGCCCCACCCCTCCTTTGGGTCCTGCTCTCCCTCTGCTCTCCATCACCAGCAGCACAGGCAGCTCCTACCAGGGCTTCCACCTCTGACAAATACAGCCTGGCCCTGCAGCACTCACACACTCAGCTTTGTGCAAAACTAGCAGAGTGGGATCAAACATCTTTCCAAGTGCCCAGTTGTCCTGGTTTCAGCTGGAGGAAAATTACTTCAATCCCAGCCAAGACCAGGATACCAGTTAACTCTGACTATTACTGCACAGTCCAACTTGTATTTCTGTTTCACAATCTGTATCAACAAATTGCAGTGATGCCCTTCCACCCTGAAAAGCATCTATAATCATTCTTATTCCAAATAACAGATTAGATGCATCTGTTCATGTTGCTAC
Source organism: Urocynchramus pylzowi (assembly GCA_013397555.1). NCBI lineage: Eukaryota > Metazoa > Chordata > Aves > Passeriformes > Fringillidae > Urocynchramus > Urocynchramus pylzowi. Next base: position 1,203,190 of record VZRH01003113.1, read on the forward strand.
ATTACTTTTCAAAGCTGTGACCAAACAAAGCAATTACTGTTCAAATCAGACTCTGGATACCTTCCATAACCAACAGTAAAGCATTCTGGGGTGCTGTAGCATCTGTTTCTATTCTCATCTTCTCACTTTCCTTTGGGAACCTCCTTTTCATTTCCATAATCATCAACAGGTTTTAATAGAGCCCAGAAAACAGGTCCAAGAATAGCAGCCATGACAAACATTTTCTGCAATAATATTATCCTCCAAATGTTCAAAATCACCCTTACATGGCAAAATTTGTTCCCTCTTTGTTGTGAAAGTCTGAAAGTTTATTGCTCTTTGGGATGTACTTGGAGAAAAATAATTTAATTATATTCTATTTCAAAACAAATTGTTGATACAGGCTCGAAGTGTCAGTAATTAGATAATTTCATAGTGCACATTCCATTGTCACTGTCATACTTAGAGGCTGTTTATTTGAAGAGTCCTTCTAGCATTGCAGCTACCCCAGTATTAAATATAATAATAGATGGTGTGGTTGGAAAAGTTCACCCATTGCTCTCATATTTAAAGTAATGAGCTCTCCTACTCAAACATGGAGATTTAGATGGCAAGGAATAAAATGCTGGCCTTAATGGAATTGGTAGTAAAATACTCATTGGCTTCCCAGGGCTTAAATATAATCAGTTCCTTGCAAGTAAATATGATTGGTACATAAATTAAATATTAAATAAACAATTATTATGAACTCTATCCTGACTTTGAGTGTCAAGAGAGCTAATGTAGAAAGACCCTGTTTATTCACTCATGGACCCCTTAACCCAATTAAAAGCATATTCTACACACTCCAAATCTGCATAACAGCCCCTACTGAAAAGTTAAACCAACACCCTCAGATCTCTGTGAGTCTTGACCATTCACTCATGCCTGGAGAAGGGGAAAAGATCCCTCAGCAGGGGATGGGAGCAGAAGTCTTCAGCCACATGCACCACATCTTCCCCCAGTCTGGCACTGCCAGGGAGAGGGCAAACCCTGGCACTGCTGTGGGAAGGGTGCTGATATCCCAGCACAACCATCTGCTGAGGGAGGCAGAGGGGCTGGGAAGGAGGTCCCATTTCCTTTTCTTGGTCCTGACCTTCCCACCTACTGCAGTGCTAAAGTCACTGAGATTTTGTGTCGTTATGCCATGAACTTCCTCTGGGCCATTTCTGGAGCAAAGCACAGAAAAGCCTGCAGCACTTTCTAATTTAACAAAAATTTTAAATAAAAAAAATTTAAATATTTTTAAAATATTTACCTTTCTGGTTTACTTTTTTCAAGAGAGCGAGATATGCAGATAATAGGTTTTTTTAATTATTCTATTAAAATACTGCAAATTAAAACCATCTGTATTTTTGTCATACCTGATTTTGGTTCCTTTTCCAGCTGTTGATTTTAAATACACAGAGCACTGATTAAACCACACACAACCAAGCATAATGATTGCCAATCTCATGGCATAGGATCTTACAATTCTAATGTTATTCAACAAGACATGGACTAAATTTAGGCTCGCTTAGTGAGGCTGCTTTGAGGAAGCACCAGCTGAAGTATCTGTCAGTATGGGGTGATCTCAGCCCCAAGCAGCTGGAGCTTTCAAAGGGAAACACAAGCATCATTACAAGTGGATATTAAAGATGGTTTACTTTTACTTTCAACAGCCTTAGCTTAGCAAAGTGTTGAGTAAAAAGAATTATCTGTTTTTAAAAAAGGCCCTGTTCTATTGCTGAAGCCCTGCAATTAGAGGGAGCTCCTAAAAAGCCTTAGCTTGAGTCCACTTAACCCTGATGGAGTAGGAGCCAAGGTCTTTATCTGGAATAGAGTGTTTCAAGAAATGTGTTACTGTTTATTAAGAGTGAGATGCCTTTAATGACCACAAAGAAACACAAGAAAGGAAAACACACTCCATTTTCAGACACAGTTCTTCAAAATGCAATGAGAGATGTTTATGCCCTACATGCCAAGATTTATCCTTTTTATTTTAACTCAGGCATTCATTCGAGCAACAGATTTGCTTGTATTTCTGGTCAGCAAAATAATGTAATGCCAGGTTCTGGTGGCATGGGCGATAGAGGCTCAGCTCCTTAATACAGGGGCAACCACTCTCCCAACACAATATGTTCAGAAATGCCCTTGCATTTTCAGTGCTTTTTGGTTTTGTTTTGGTTTGCTGCATTTGCTGCAGCCAGCCCCCCTTAGATGCCAGCTAAGAACCTACACATCAGCAAAAATGCATAATAACCAAATTCATCCTGGTTTTACCTGAGCCAAATTTTCCTTCACTGCTTATTGGTGCAGCATTTCCAGAGATTTAATATCTCTGAGCCTTCAGCTTGTGATCAAACTCGGGTGAGGCTGGTCAAGGGATTCAAAAGGGCTTGGGCAGGAGGTGATGCAGGAAGGTACAAACCACACTCTCCTATGCATTAAAAAATAGGTCTGCAAGGGAAAAGGAATCAAAATGTAAAATACACAAAGGAAGGTTACAATAACAGCTATCTGAATATGCAGGAAGTCTCTGCAGCCTCTTTTTCCCTTAAAGCAAGTAAAGAAACTGTCAGATAATGGCCAAATAAATCAGTCAGTATTATCAGCCACAGCTGCTGCCTGTGCCTGTGAAGTGCAGCATAAGCTCTACTGCAAGACTTAGGAAGCACTCCAAAATTCAGATTGTTCTTCACGAGGCATGCTGAGATCTCGATATCATATTTCACTTTTTAATTAAAATATATTTTTCACTCTCTATCTACATAAGGAAAAACAACATAAAAGTAATTGAGACTTCACATTTCACATGTCAAATCATGATAGCTTTTATTATTCACTGGCATGCCAAATAAGTACTTATAGCAAGATTCACCATCAAAAAGCAAGCAACCTCCTTTCCAAGGATGACGGAATCAGGCTTAGATAAAACAGGAACCAGCTCATGCTCAGAATGAATCCTTATGTCAGGCTGCTGCACCTTTGCAAAGTCCTTCATCTCTCTAAAACCTGCCATACTTCATTATAATATATGGGAAAATGCAACAACTTCTCCAGGCATTTCACAAAAATTACCAAAGCAGACAGCATTCGGAAAGTAATGCTTTTAGTACCAATGAGCAGGAGTGAGCTGGATATTGCAGGCTGTAATTCCAAGGCCTCATTTATCCCTCCCAGGTATCAAGTATTTTGTTGCAGCCTTTTTGTGGAAAGCTTTTATTTCTGGGGCTTTTCTGACACAGCGTTAAAAAGAAAAGCATAAAAAGGAAAGAAAATAATTTCCTGCACTTGGAAGGCACTGCAGGTCAGAAGGGAAATGAAACCACAGAACAGGCTGAGAGAGATGGGAGTGCTCAGCCTGGAGAAGAGAAGGCTCCAGGGAGACCTGAGAGCCCCTTCCAGTGCCTAAACATGCTTCAAGAAAGATGGAGAGAGACTTTGCACAAGGGTCTGGAGTGACAGGGCAAGGGACAATGGCTTCACACTGATAGTGGCCAAGGTTAGATAGGGTGTTAGAAAGAAATTCTTCACTGTGAGGCCCTGGCACAGGTTATCCAGAGAAGCTGTGGGTGCCCATCCCTGGAAGGCCAGGTTGGATGGAGCTCTGAGCAACCTGGTTGAGTGGAAGGTGCCCTGTCCTTGGCAGAGAGGTGGAACTGGATGAGATGATCTTTAAGGTCCCTTCCAACCCAAACCTTTCTGTGATGCTTCTATGATGACATGTCACCAGTGATTCAGAGCTGAGAGGGCCTGACAGCACAGGGACTGCTCCTGCAGCACAGGAGGGGTGTGGTCCTCTAAGGGATGGATTTCACAGGGGTCTAACCCAAAAACAAGCTTACATTTTATACACACCAGCATGAGCAACATTTAAAATGAACTTTCAACACATGTTTATCCTTATGAGGATTTTTAACACCCCCTCTAGTGCTGGGGGTGGGAACTCCACTGCCCTAAGATAGTGATTTCTTTTAAACCAGTAAATGCAAAACTTACTGTATTTTAAAATGCAGCAGCCTCTGCCATGATGCCTTGTCAACTGCAGAAGTAATTTGGTAATTTATGCTATGCAAACTTAGAAAATATGAGACTGAATGGTGCAGAAATAATGATTAGTGTAGTAAGATTTTGAAGAAACCCGAGATCACTGTTGAGGAATGCTGAATCTGCCCATTACCTCAGCTTAATGGAGTGCTTTCAAGTCTAAACAATTAATTTTCTGGAGATTTTCCACAGCTTCCTGAAGATCAGAGCACAATCACAAACTCCCAACACCAACCCAATTTCCTCTCTGCAACAGCTTTTCAATTAGTCTAGGTAGAGTAAGTGTAGAAAATACAGCACTTATATCAACCTATATGCCTTTACAAAAATTTCCAGCAGCAAATAACTGGTGTCAAGGTTGGATAAATCATAAAGGAGAGTTATTGTACTGGATCTAAGACATTAGAAACCTTTTCAATTACTGACATTTAATTTCCTTATTATTTTCATTTGTTAGTTCCACCTCATTTTGAATATATTCTTTTATTTCACCATTAAGTCTGTTTAGTTCAGAGCCATGATCAGATCACTTTTAAGGTCTGTGGGTAGCCAAGACATCAGACAGAAAAGAAAAGTGATTAGAAACCCCACACTTAGCATGCTCTGTCTCATATCTTCTGAAAGGTTGTTACCGTAAATGCAAAACCAATGTGGCCTGACACTGGTGAAAGTTGGAAGAGTAGGTGACATAAAATGCATGAGTTATTTTTTACATTAGGTAGCAAACTGAGTTCTTCTTTAACCACTTAATTACCTTTGCCTGTCAGGAAAAAACATTGCTATGAAAATTAGTATTATCTTTATTATGGATGTGTCCCTGAAGATGTTGATACACTGACATATCTCCGTGTCTGAGGCCTGCAAGCAATGAAATAATTCCACTTTGTGAGCAGATGCAGGTTTTGCACTGACACTAAGGATTTATTACATAGTTTAATGGTCATTACTTAGCATCATCTGCTCTTTTTATATATTCTCTATCAGCATACCCATTTTCATCTTTCAGCCTTATTATCTTATGTATATGAACAAAGAATATGTGATGGGTAGTGGGACATAAACCAGACCTAACTGGCCACAGGCAAGTCAAGCTCAGTTTCCCTGACTCAGGTAGAGCAGACTCAGCATGATGTGCATTGGGTACATGACAATGTTAGCACAGTGCCCAAGGGAAGGACAACCTGACACTTACAACAAAGCAGGATCTGCCTTGTTTCACCAGTTTGTGGGTACTTTCAGACATGTACATGCTATTTACTGCACCTCAGGTCTCCCCTCAGTGGACATTCAAAGAACCATAGAGTGGTTTGAGTTGGAAGGGAGCTTAGAGACCAGCTTGTCCCACCCCTCCTCCACCAAGGGCACACCACCTTCCAGCAGACCATCCAAGCCCCATCCAACCTGCCCTTGAACACTTCCAGGGATGGGGCAGCCACAGCTTCTCTGGGCAACCTCTGCCAGGGCCTCACCACCCTCCCAGGGAAGAATTTCTTCCTCAGATCCAATCTCTTCCTCAGATCCAATTTAAGTCTACCCTCTTTCAGCTATGCAGCTCTCTCCTTTCCTGGAGGCTCCATACTCCAGAAGTGACACTGCCAGACAGGAGTATGAGGTGGAAAAAAAATTAACATTTCCTTATTGCTGCTGAGACTGCAGGACCCTCTGTGAGAGCAGAGCACGGCATGCAGGACATCTGCCCCAAACAGGTTGTTTGCTCCAGCACCAAGACAAAGAAATGGTCAGAACCATCTCTGGTATCACCTGCTGCCATGCTACATCGACTAAATCATTCATATTTCAGAGGAGCAGGATATGTATTGCAGTGTTAGCAGCTACCTGTACACACACAATATTTCCTCTTTCAATACTAGTTTTTCCAGCATCCTCCTCCATCTGAACACGCTGCAATTATTTCTAAAAGATTTGTTGCATTTTTATGTAAATTTCCAGCCCCTACTCCAGATGGACTGTGATTTTTCCTTTGCATAGATCACAAGTACAAAGAAGATTCAGACAGACTTTTTAAAAAAATTTTGAGATTTAGGGCAGCAGAAATAAATGCTCATTGTGAATTCTCTACTATATCACCAGGAGAGATAAAATACAGGGAAGAGCTGCTGGACAGAGATCCCTCCACTCTCCCAAGTGCATGGGAGATCTTACTCTATTTTTCAGGCCAGGTTCTCCAAGTTCTGACCCAGGCCCTTCCTGCATTCCCTGAATGCATCTTAAATTCCACTTTAAATCCCACATGGAGCAGCAACAGCTCTCCAGTGGTGCAACCTAAAATCCCTCACATTACCCTTCCTCTGAAGAATACATGGCTGGGAACAGGACACCTTTTCCTTTTGCAATCCACTTGATTTCTTGAACTGGATGCTGCTGTGGGAAGGCAACTGCAACCCCAGTTACCCATGGTGGCATTCCCCTATTGCTTTTAGGATCCCTGTGACCTCCAAATTTGGTTCTTAGTTACACCAGGTGCTGGTGCTCCTATGAGCTGGTTGTTTCCCTGGCTCTGCCAGGCATCCCCCTCTCCAAAATCTCCAGCTGAAGTTCAGCCTGTGACAGCAAGTTCTCACACTGTGACCTGGGTCACTTTTGAGCCTATTGCATTAGAACTGAAATAAAAAGGGGAAAAAACAGAGATAATCTGAAATAAAAGCATAAGTAAATGATGTGTGAAAAGTAAATTGCCATATCACAGCTTAGTGCCCAGCCCAGATCTGGGTATTATGGCACTTATGATACAACAAGCCATTGACTCATCAGCAGCATGACAGTTAACTGCTCTGCTGACAAGCATAAATCTATTCCAACACTATTTTGTGTTATTAATTAGGAGAGGGGGGAACAGTATTTGTAGCATATACTGGTGGCTCATCTACTGCCTAATGTGATAGGTTTTATTTGTCTTGAAAAATCATCTATTTAAATTGTGCATCAAGGTCATAACACATGGGTAGTTTCACTCACCGTGGCATTTTGATGGTGGCTGTGCTAGGTGAGAGCTCATGTGCCATATCATTATTTCCCACACATCAGCTGGAGAGGCAAATAAACTTTTGATTCATAATGGGAGCACAATGGAAGCAAGCTGAAAGCCTGCCTCCAACAGCTTCAGTCAAAGGTATTAGGAGTTAAGGTACAAGCTTGCAGAAGGATAACAAGATCAATCTACTCACACTCTACAGAAAAATTTATCACTATTCTCCAATATTGCTACTTGTGTATGGATCTGATCAATATTCAGTATCACCTCCACTTTACCCAGAGCCTGTGCAATATGCTAAATTAGCTTTTTCTATTACCATATCAAAGGTATGCTTGAAATTGAACATCACTGTAATTTAACTGAAATTACAGGCAGACCAGGTCTGTCTTGATCAGTTTGCAAACCCCTCTACATTAATCATATTAAAGACACTGCAGATGAACAAATCAGCAGTGCAGGCAGAAAACTGGCTGCCTTGAAGAAAGTCCTCAAATGCCCCTGACACTGGGGACACAGGGAGGCCTGAATGTCACTGCAGATGTCTGTGGGCTGTGCCAGCACCATGGTGACCATGCTGGTCCCAGTCCCTGCCTCCCAGCAGTGTTCCACCATCACCACACTGCCCATCACCAAACCCTCACCCTGACCCCAAAGGCTGCTCACAGGTACACTTACTCAGGGCGTGTTGGCTCAGTCTGAAACACCATCATTCCCCCAGCTTCAGCAGTCCCTTTTTCCAATGCCTGCCCACAGCTGAAGATGGTGGCACTGTGCAGGTGGCTTCAGCCATGCAGAGGGACTGGCTGGCTCAGGCCAGGCACTGGTGTCCCCAGCACAGGGGGGTGAGTAGCTGGAAGAGCAGGGACAGGAGATTCCCTGCATCCAGCTGAGCTCAAGCAGCATCCACCCCTGAAGGATGAGGGAGACACAACCAGTGCCCCTCCTGACCACAACAGGTGTTTGGCTCCTGGTTCTGTCCCTTTCTAAGAACAGGAGCTCCTGCCTTTGGCTTCTCCATCCTTTGCTTCCCACCTCTTGCTTGGCTTCAGATATTTAATTTTTGAGAGGATTTTCTTTTTTCTTTCAGGGACTTTCTTACACTCGGGATCTCTCTGATTTTGACAATCTTCAAATTATGTCCTTAAAATAAACCTGACAATCATCAATATATAAATTATAATTTCCTTCTCCACACGATTCAACTATTATCCTAATCAAGCAATCATGTCACTTCACTTATAGCCCCCAATTATCCAAGTCGTGCCCTGTTTGTATTATATCATCCTTATCTGATGGCACACCAAGCCATATGCAAACCCTCAGGGCTAATGCAATCCTGAATCCTTAAAGATTTTCCCATTTTTTTGTGCTGCAAGAACTGATTTCTATATAGAGCAATGACTATCAGATGCCATCCAGGTGATGAGAGGGATTTCTTTACACATCCACCATTTTATTTGACCTGTTAAACAAGACTTAACAGAAGGAAAGCATGACTCTGCTAAATGCAAGAGGTCCAGGGTACCACTTGATCTTTAAAAGGAAACTTTAGAATCAAATGTCCTTGCCGGGATTACTTGGCAACAGTCACATGGTTTTGGAGACATTTTAAAAGCAAAAATTCTCTGTGGGATGGCCATGCACTTGCCTGGGACATGATCCTCCGGCTCCTCAGTCCCCCTGCTCTTTATGGTCCTCATCTTATCAAATTGCCCATGGGATGGAGATGCATTTTCCTGGGACATGGTCTTTAGCTCCTCCAGCTGAGCTCTCCAGTACTCTAAGCACCAGGAGCAGAACACCTGATCAATGAAACACAGACTCCTGATTCTGCAATCACAGCTGACCACTCAGACCTGTAACTTTCCCACAATCTCTGCACAGGGAGAAAATTTCTAGGATGGAAACAGCCCATTTGTATGCTTGGAGCCAGCCCACCTGCTCACCCAGCACCAGCCTCCCTCCATGAATAATTAATGAGCAATATCAGTCTTCAGTTTTCAGTCAGCTAATTTGTTCTCACAGTCATGATTCCAAATATCACACAAGTAATTCATCAAGTTATTTTAACTGTAGTTAGATAAGCCCGTTAGCCATCATAAATTTAAATAAATTATCCTTTTTCACACATGGAGGTGCAAGAGGCAGAGCACCTTGGCAGGTGAGATATACCCCTCTGCATTTTTGGTGACATGTACAGTACTGGGTGGAAATCTGTGTGGAAGGGTGCCCCAAAGAGCCCCTCTGTGCTCTGCAGCAGGGAACAGGGGAGCCAGCCCTGGCCACTAGCCCTGGGTCACCACGAGCACTTCAGATGGGAGGTTTCAGCCATGAGATCTCAGTGTCACAAATTTCCACAGTTTTATGATGAACACACCCCAAAATGGAGAGTCTTTGCTTACTCCTACCTCTCATGAGCTCTTGGTTTTCACTCAGACACCTTATTTCATTTACTGAAGCCAAACACCCTCTTCTCTCACTTGCTCCACTCCTTTGAAAGAGTGTTTTTACAACAATTCAAGATTTCAGGTGTACATCATCCCTTAGGCTTTGCATTGCAGGATCCCACTCAGTGCTTTGGAAGTCTTTCTTTCTCCCCTGTCTTTGGGAAACAAGGTGTATCAATGCCAGAGCCCTGGGACTACAAAAGAAGAGGCACAGCCAGGCATATCTGTCACTGTCACCTCTGGCTTTGATCATGGGGGCTCTCTTTGCTCTGGGGAAGAGGAATAGCTCCATGTGACCCCAAATTTCTCTGAGGCTTAGCCTCCCCCAGAAACCAACAGAACAGGGTGAGACACTGAAAAACACCCAGTGTGAGCAGCTGTTATAGGCACTGATTTTCATCCAAGTAACCTCAGCAAGTGACACTCCACAGGTGTAAATCACTCCTGACTTTGAACACGCCGTGTGAGGAGCACCCTGGGCTGCCACATGGTCGTGTGAGGGGCTGTCACGACAAGTTAGCAACTGAATTTTGCAGAAAAGCCACAAAGGTGTTGTATTTATTGCAGCAGGATGATGGCAAACAACTGTACATAATATAAAGGGAATCTAATTTTAGTAGGCGGAGAAATGAAATTAGACCAGTCTTAGTTTAAATTGCCGGGATGAGGTTTTTTCCAAGGATTTTAGATAAAGGTGCAGAAAATCAACAGATCTGACTGAAGTTTATAATTAAAAACAGGAGGAAACATTACAAAGAATATCAGACTTTGGGGTTCCTGGGACTAAGACACCCACTGTCTGTTAGGGGCTAGGATCAGGTATTGAGGGGTTGAGGTAGATTATCTAACATCTGCCTACAATGAGACTCTGTCAGCATTTGATATCCACCACCATGAAAGAGAGTCAACACGGCCTGGAGTGGAGTCACTCAAGCAATTTTTAACATCCTTGCCTCTGCAAGGATGCTACTACCTCTGCAGGAAAGGTGTTTCATTTCTTAATATCACAGATCTAAACAAACAGTTTTAAATTAAATTCATACAAGTAGAGAAGGAGCTTACTTCCAAGTATTGCTTGGAAGCATGGAGAATAAAAAAGTCCTTTTCAATCTAATTGTCCAATTTATTAAAAAAAAAAAAAAAAAGGCAATGAAACATATGAAATGTCTGTGAAAGGGAATTAGCCTGTGGGTTTGGATTATTCCCATTTCTGAAGCAAACAGAATGTTGGCTTCCTCATGTCTGTGGGCTACTCACAGATTCCATAACCTGAAATATTATGGACCTCTTCCTTCCCATTCACCATTATTACACACAATAGGCTGCAGATATGCAGCCACATCAATCATGGCAGCAATCTTCTTTAGCACATCTTTTCAGGAGGACACTGGGGGACCAGCACAGGCACTGATAGGGTCACCCTTTGTCTTGGCTGGAGCTCCAAATGCCAAAGTGGGAGAGAACAGTCCTGGTGTTGGGTGATCTCAGACAGAGCCACCTCCACACTTAATCTGGGCTGGAAAAACATCTCCACCTCCCTGAAAATAGGAAATGTTCAGGGACTGACTCAGCCGCAATCACCCTGCAGACAGAGCAGCTCATGGGTGCATACAGGTGCTTTCTAATCCCTTCTGGTAACTCTCATTTTCCCAGACCATTATTTTTGTCAGTCCTCAAAGGCCTTTTTCCTGTGCCTCCTTCTTGTCACCTTCCAGCTCCTGCTTTTGCCATTCCCTTCTGACTCAGGTCTGTCCTTCCCTAAACCTTCCTGCTTAATCTCCTGTCCTTTCTCATCTGTAACTTTCTGTCCCAAGATACTTCAGTTCCATCTGCCCCAGGAGAGCTGAGAAATAGGGCACAATTTTTGACCTTGTCCTCCATTTCAGTCCCCCTTTTATCCTTCCATCTGTACCAATTTCTACTCACAACTGTGTTCAATATTGCTTCCCCCTCCTTAGGTACTGGATCCAAAGCTTTCCTGTCATTCCCACGGTGCTGGAGGCATCCAGAGGCACTGGGAACTCTGTCAGCAAAACCTGTAGCACCCTAAGGAGAGAAATGGGAGTGAGAAGTCCAAAACAGGGTGCCTCTATCCTCACACAGCAATTAGCAGGTGGAAACAGGAGCTGAGGTTTTACCCCCACCCTGGCACAGACTCACTGCACAGCAAGGGCCCCCCAGATCTAAAGTTAATCTCAGACCTCACCATACAATCACAAGACTCAGTTAATAAATATTAGTGAAATGCAGAGATCCCTGGATGAAAACTGGAGTGGAGTTGTAGACTGCCACGTTTCATTAATTTCTTATTATCTTATAAGGGCTCCAGTGGAGCCCAGAGGACTGCATGAATAGTGCATGAATCTGAAGAGTTTCGCTGTCATCCTCACCTTCAGCTTGAAAATGTGGCTTGTGGGAACCCAAGGATGCTTTGGCTGAGGGTAGAAAACATGCTCAGGAGCTGATCCTGGCTGTTGGGAGAGGGCTGGGCTCTCAAGTCTTTTGAAGTTCAGCACAATGTTAATAAAACACAATTAATTAAGGGGGAAACCCTTCCTGAAGTTGGAGTGAGCATGCTGGAGTGATGCAGGAAGGTGTTGGACTGTGCAGGTAAGGCAGGAATGGTCATGGGCAAGGTAGGAGGTGGCAGGAGAGGAAGGATGGTGGTTTTTAGAAGACCACAGAATCATAGAATCATTAAGGCTGGAAAAGACCACCAAGAGGACATTCCAGCAGTCAGCAGAGCAGCCTCACCCAGCACCTCCAATCACCCCAGCTCCCATAAAAGATTTCTTCTATCATCTCACTGAGAAAGACAAGGTCCCAGCTACCACAGGAAAAAGCTGAGGTTGGGATTTGCCTCTTCCAGGAAATCTGCTCTGCCTCCAGATCAGATGGGATCTGGTAGGAAAACAGCACTGCCACAACTGGCCATGCATCACACTGAGCAAGTAAGTCCTCTCTTACTGCGTTACAGAGGTTTCCCAACTACTCCTCTAATCAGCACAAGGTAACTCTCATTCATTATAACCACTCCACCACGTTATTTTAAAGGAAAATTATCTCTCTCTTGTTTAGCTCAGCAGTCTGAAAGTTCATTTGGCTGAAACATGGGAACATCTCTCACCAGGAGAGATAGCTGCAACTAAGTTCTGAAAACAGCATTTTAAATCACCACTGGCATTTATTTTCTACATATAATAGTACTGGTATCAGTTAATCTGCATAAAACCACAGTGCTACTGCAACATTCACATGGAGACTGTGAGGAGACAGCCAAAAACTCTCACTTTCCCACCAAATCCAGCATAGCTCTGGTCCCCAAACCCACACCTAGACACATTCTGTACTCTGTGTGTTTTACACCTGAAGCCCAACTTCTTGGAGCATGCTGGGTTCCAGCTGACCCAAGCAGGAGTGCTGGGCAGTGTGAAAAACACCAAGTTACAGATCCTGGATTTGGCTGTTCTTCCCACTGTATATTTTCTCACCTGTAGTTTTAAAACTTATTGCATTTCTAAATATAATCTGATTCTTACCCCTCTCTGTTCTCCATCAATGATCTCAGAATCATGGGAACACAGAATCATGGAATGGTTTCGGTTGGAAGGGACCTTAAAGAGCATCTCATTTCAACCCCCTGCCATGGGCAGAAACACTTTCCACTTGACCAGGTTGCTCCAAGCCCCATCCAGCCTGGCCATGAGCATTTCCAGGGATGGGGCATCCTCAGCTTCTCTGTGCAGCCTGTGTCAACACCTTCAGGCACAGTGAAGATCTTCTCCCTTGTATACAGTCCAACCCTGCCCTCTGTTAGTCTGAAGCCTTTCCCTTCCCTTGCAGCTGCTGGGCTGCACAACCCACAGCTCATCTCCAGCTGCTTCCTCCTAAAACACACAGCAGGAGATGAAGGCAAACACCAGCAATGCAGACTCAGGGTCTGAGGATATTTTTGAGGCACTGATGGCACTGGGTGGCACATGGTGGCACTGACATCTCAGTTTGAGGCTTGGAGCAGGACCTGGGCACAAGGGTACAGCTGGAGGAGCAGGAGGTGTTGCCTCCTGGACAGACATCAATATAGCTCTCTTTGTGTGCAACGTGCTAATTCCAGGCAGAAATATGTGTGTATCCTGCTACACAAAGCCCTTTCACATGTTAATGAATCAAGCACTTGAGCCAGGGCTGGTCTTAGTTAAAAGCCTTTTGATATTGCCTTCCCTCATTTCACTGCCTGGTCCTGCTCAGCACTGGGTTTTGTTTTGGCCCCTTATTTCAGGACAAAGCTTTTGCACTTTAATAAATACAGAGGCTCCTCAGACTGCTGCAGTCCATGAAACACAGACATTGATGAACTTCATGTTAGTGACAAGGATAAACCTTTCATTTTTCTATAAGACCAGGGGTTCTTACAACCCTAAAAATCTGCCGGGTGTCAGCAGCGCAGGGCCAACAGCACACAGCAGAGCTACTCTTCTTCCAACTGGCAGAGAGCACTAAACCCAAAAGAAAGCTTCCCCTGATGGCACTCACCAGCCTGGCTCTGATGCCTGAGCCCACCCCAGTAGCTTTGCAGTGACTTTGGCAGCTGGCACAGTTTGCTTTCCCAGCTGACATTGAAATACCTTTGCAGCAAGCAACCCACAGACACCCTGTGCTCCATTTACCTCCCCCGAAACAGAAAGACTGTGCAAAGCACTTTTCTGCATCCAAACATATCATGGGGATGCAGTAAGCATCTTTGCTTCCTAATTGAAATCATACATCACTTACTTAAGTGATCCTAAATCAGACACACACATCACTGGCAATTCAAGCATTAATAACCAGCTCCCTGCTCCAAAGACAACAGGTCCTCTGACAACATAACCCTCACAGCTTCCCACAGAGCCAGCCCCTACTCTGCTCCTGCCAACCTGTCCCCACACTGCTGCGGTGCACATTGATCCCACAGGTGAGTCTTTCCCTCAGAGGTCATGCATTTTAATTCTAGGTGTCAGGAGAAGGCTGCAGCTGAGCTGTGCCTCCTGTGGGATGAGGGAAATGGGGCAATGACACATCCCTGACTACTCTTCTCAGGAGCTGGGGGCTGCAAGACGTTCTCCTGTCAGTCCCAGGGCAGAGCAGGCTGAGGCCACCCCAGCCACAACCTGCCCCAGCAACCTCTCACTGGGGGACAGAGCCATCCCAGCTCCCTGTTCTGTGCAAATCCCAGTCCCACAAGTCATTGAATCACAGGATGGTTTGGATTGGCACTTTAAAGCTTATCTAGTTCCAGACACTTTCCATTAGACCAGGTCCCACCACTGTACAGCAACTTTGCCTTGTGGGAGCCATCCAAGAGATTTTTATCCAGGCTGTTCTGACCCACAGCTCTTAGAAACTGACTTTACTTCATCTTTTTTCAAAACACCCAAAAATATTTCATAATGGATTTTTAACTTCATTTGTTGTGAAAGTACTCATTTGTGAGAAACAGAAACAAGTTCTAATCCACCTTTTAATGTGTTTTAATGGGTTTTTTGCACCTCATGATTCTCTCCTGTAATCATTCTCCCTCAATTCTGCTTTTGGCAGATCACATTGTATCTTATACAACAGAATATAGATCATACAGAATATAGACCATATAAAATCATAGAATGATTTGGATTGGAAGGGACCTTAGAGATCACCCAGTTCCAATCCACCTGCCATGGACAAGGATTCCACCCACTGGATCAAATTTCTCGGGCTCCCATCCAAAGTTCCATAGCTTTAAACATAAAGAAAAGATCATTTCACTCCCACAAAGAAAATTTTACATTGCTTTCTTATTTAATCTCTTTTTGTATTCCAGCAAAAAGGAGAGCCCTACACATGGTTATGAACACAGCTGCAGTTAGCAATTAATTTAAGAAACTTTTCCTCTTCAAAGTGGTGTGGTCCCCTGCCCAGTCAGCCTCCTTTGACTGAAGCTGCTGGAAGAGATGCCAGTGGGAAATGGAGAAGTGACATCATTGAGCTCTCCCCCCTCTCTCTCTCTCTCTGCTAATAGAGATGCCTATTTAGTTTACCTGTCCTGTGTCATTCTCCTCAGCTCAAGCCTCATATCAATAATAATAATAATAATAATAATAATAATAATAATAATAATAATAGCTGTTATGAATACTCTCTGTCAATTAACTCATTTACAAGACTATTCAAATGGTCTTTGAGCTAAAATGTAATTTGCTTGTTACTGAGCCCTCTCGACTGTCTTGCCCCTGTGCCAGAGGAAAACCACTTCCAGCTTCATCTGTGCTGCAGAAACAAAGCGGTTTTCCCCTAACTTTGATTTTCATTTCCCATTCAGCTATTAGAAGAAACCCATTCATCACAGCTATAGGTTTTCTCTCTGAAAACCTTCAGCATTTAAAAGCTTTGACTGAAATATAACATATTAATGGAAGCTGTGATTGCACAGCCCTCTGCTGACCTTCCATAGGCTGAAATTGCTTATTTTGCTAAATTTATTTGCTACCCATTTATCAATCTAAATCTAAGGCGGTTTTAAAGGTCATAAACCAAACAGCTACTGAAATATGATTAAGGAATATGGAAATAAATTACAAACTCACAATGTTACCCCTTCCTGTGACTTAGTGGCAGAAGCTTGGATGAAGTATCTGAACTTTTTTAACATCTTATGTATTTGGGGATTCATCTGCCTCCGGAGAGCTGCTCGAGCTCCGTTAATTCATAATGTGGTGCTTTGTGCCTACTGAAAGGAGGATTAGAGGGGGCAAGCTCTGGGTCAGAAGCAGACCAAGAAAAGGCTTTAACTGTCCCTGGAGGGGGAAGTCTCTCCTTGATGACCAGGCACATTGTGCTGAGAAGTTCCTTCCCTTTGAATGAGGAGCGCAGTCGTTACCACGAGCAGTTCCCAGACCGCCTCCAAAATAATTAATGGAGCATTAAACTGCCTTAACACTGCAGGACTAGCATGAAACATGCTGAAGGTTATAGGAGAAACAAGCAAATGTTTTCTGTCTGGAGGACAGAAGTAAAGAATCTTCACATGAAGCTTTGAGGCATGTTGAGCAAAGTTGGTTGTGCTAAAATAGCCAAAACAATTCAGTGGTGAGCACAGGCTGGAGGAATTGTGCATAACTGAAGCTGGGGAGAAGAAGCATGATCAAACTTCCCTGTATGAACTGCCAGAGGAGCACTGGAGACAGCATTGGTGCTTAGACAGCACTTATGCTCATATCTGATTAGAGGGAGTAATCAGATATGAGCACAACAGCAGTGGTCTCACACCCTTGTCCAGCTGCCATCCAGCTGCTTTTCCTTGGGTGTTCCACAGACCAGTGTCCTGGTCCTGCCCTGCCATTGGGGAGAGCTTCTTGAGAGGCTGTGAATGTCCCATCCCTGGAGGTGTTCAAGGCTGGGTTGGATGGGTGTTAGACCAACCTGTGGAAGGTGTCCCTGCCCATGGAAGGGGACCATAACTGGATAATCCTTAAGTTTCCTTCCAACCCATACCATTCTGTAATTCTTCAGAGTGAGTTGGACCAAGGAAGCCTGTTCTCTCTCCAACATGTATTAAAAGTAACTGGTAAATCATACAGGCTTTAAAGCAAACTGCCTGCCCAGAATTAGGCATTAATTCCTGCATGTCATAGAAACAATTTTGACTTCTTTACCAGAAGCTTCAGTGAAGTGAGTGTTCAGCCACTGGTGAATTTTAGTTCCTGATGAACCTCTAATTGCTTTGCCCAGCAGACAGGGGTAAGCACACACTAATGTCTGCATCCCTACAAAAAACAAACACCACCTCCAGAAACACGATGCCATTTTTGCTCAATATCACTTGATTTCCCAGGGAGCGTATTTCCATGTAGCAGAAAGAACTTTTTGGGTTTTTTTTAAGCTGATCTACAAAGACACAGCTCCAGTGCTCTCTGGCAGGAGTATTGCAGGTAGCACTAGCAAATGATGCAGCCTGAGGTGCAAAATATGCACAGTGTTGTTCCTGAGCTGTGATCACTTTTAGTTGTTGGTTTTGGTGCCTTTTCTTTTCCCTCTGGTCTAAATTGATTAATGAATTATTAATAAAAGAGACGTGCATAGAAGACAGACACTGTTTCATAAAGGCCTCTTTAGAGAACAGTGGGATGAAGACAAAAATAAGCAAGGCAGTAAAAAGGCAAGATGAAAGCAAGCAGCAGCCTTGTGAGTGTATTAACAGTAACAATAAACTCAACAGAGGAACAGAAAGGCAAGTATTGCCTGGCACAGCCCCTGCAAGGGGCTGCTTAAATGGATTGCTGAAAAAAATTAGATGTACCAACACCCTACAGCAGCCAGAACTACAGCCTTGCACATCAGACCAGTAATATTAAGATGTACACACAGTGAAGCTTTCTGATTGCTTTATTTCTGGATTGACTCCAAGGCAAAGAATCCAAAGATAAAATAGAGGGTATGAAAGATGTCTTATAGCAGTTAAGAAAAATAATAAGGCTTGTGACTCACTTGGAAAAGCCAGCTCTTCTCCTATTGATCTAAAAAGCAGTTCTGCAAGAGCCAGTGCAGGTCCAGCTTGCATTTAAAAGCCTGAGCTTTGGGAAGATTTCTGCTCTCCTGCAGCAACCTGCGAGAGGATCCCTCTCCTCTACTGATTCCCACTGCTCAGCAAGGACTTGAGGTAATACTTTAGCCTTTCCTTAGTCTAAATTTCTGAAAAGGATTTTCTCTGCTGCCTATTTGTTTTCACTAAATTAGCAGGAATATCATCACTTCAAAGCCTCCACTATCAGAAAATAGGGTTAAAATGTATTAATAGGTTCAAAAGCAGCAAGAAAAAAATTATACACCCCCACACAAGCTTGAACACTGCAAGCCTGATACCACAAGTGTCATTTCTTTAGAAAACCAAGCTAAGAAACTAAATTGGTGCTTTCTGTGGCCTGGATCACTTCTGTCACTTTTAGCCAGTTTTTAATTCTGCACTCTGCAGATCCAAACTACGTGGATGCTATTCTGGGCATAAGGAACTGGAAAGGGACCAGATGTCAGGAAATTGATTGCACTGACACAGATCCAGAGGAATGCTTCTGTGGATCAGACCCAACTTTCATACGATATTTTAGCAATTTCTCCAAGTCCAATTAGCAACTGATGTGTAATGCATTGAGAAAGCCTGTGGTTAAAGAGTATATTCCTATTAACACACTTATTACCTGCAGAGTTTGCCATGTTGTCAGCTTAAAATGAATCATAAAAAACTACTTTTTAAATAAGGGTCAAGAAATGGAATGAATAGGCATAAACAGAATTTTACAGCTATCCATAATAGAGTTGCAGCAATAAAAAATGAGTTAGAAAGAATACGTAGCCATTCTGAATTATATGATCACAAAATTATGTCTTGATTGACTCTTAACTTTAATGCTTGCATTGGCTGGCACAGTTGGATCACAGAATTTCCTTTGAATATATTAACATTTATTAAAAAAATGATCCATTTTGAAGTTATGGAATGCCTTTCTAATTTACTACACTGCCATTTACAGCTAGGGAGCTGACCATTTTTCCAGACAGACACCCTAGGAGTTCATTCTGGACTGTTCATTTGAAGAAAATCAGTTGTCTGAGTTTTAGACTAATGCTGCTGGAGGGCAGCTAGGGGAGGTGTTGAAAATTAGGCAGCAACATCACACTGGCTGTTAAGGACAGCTTTGTTTCTTAACAGCAACTCTATAATGAGAATAAAAAAGAGGTTACTCCACTGTGAAAGCTGCATATCAGAGAGAATTTACTGCCCAGAGAAGGTGTGGATGCCTCATCCCCAGAAGTGTTCAAGGCCTGATTGGATGTGGCTTGGAGCAAACAGGTCTAGGGGAAGGTGTCCCTGACCACGGGAGGGGTTTGGAACAGGATGAGCTTGAGGTCCTTTCCAACCCAAACCACCCTGTGATGCTATGAAATCAGAATGGAACAATTTTAAGTAAGTTTTGAGACAAGCAGCCAGAAACTAGGGCTTAGTCCTGATCTCATGGATATGAGTCAGTGAGACATCCAAAATACCGATGTTTTCATTTTGCTCAGTACCTGCTCATGAACTGCGCTGGACATGGAGCACACTGGGCCTCTGAGTCCTGTCCAACTTGCACAAAACAAAATGAAAACCTATAGGTCTCCACCCTACCAGTCCCCTGAGCCTCATCCTATCACCGAGGAGATAAAGAGCTGGACTCACATCCAAGACACCACTGGATGAACTATAAATCTCACAGCCCATAATGGTCCAGGAAAAACGGTCCCCATCCCCTGTGAGGCTGATGGACCCAAATTAAGCATCACCACCATGAGTAGACAGAGACCCAGCTCTCCCTCCACCACAAGCACTTTGGCAATAACTTCCCTCCAGCATCAGAAGAAGCTCAGTCTGAAGAAGCTGCACCTAAAGCCCAGCCCAAGCCAGCAGTGCCCAACAGCACTCCTTAATTTGGCTCTTCTCCACTCAAAGCCTGCACACAGGCAGGTCTGCAGAGAAACAGCCCTCAAATGTGGATTTGGGGCTCAGCTTAATGAATGACAGCTCTAAGTCAAGATCCACACAGTCCATGGTTTTTTGATTTTTTAAGACTGGAGTTACAGGAATTCATAAGGCTCCTGACTAAAGTGTGTTTATTTGATAATGCACCTTCTTCCAGGAGAAATAAAAGCCACATCAGTTAAACATACAACTTCAGAAAATACAAGGTTCCAAGACAAAAGATCTTCTACCTCACTGCTGAGATTTTCCAGCCTGCCAGCATTTTGATTGCCAAGATCTCAGTAGGACTTGAAATAATCAATTATTGACATTGCAATCCAGTGCCTACAATGAAGCTGTTCACTTTGCTGGAGACCTGGCAGCAGGAGAAAGCACTCAACAGCTCTGTAAAACATCTGGGCATGGAACTCAGCCCACAGCACCCCGATTCCAAGAGCTGCTGTCCTGGGAGGCTCAACCCTGCCGAGTGGGGGGAACAGGGCAGTTATACAGGAGATGCTCCAAACCACGTGTTTTCACTTTAATAACAGCAAGCAACCTGCAGCACGTTTGGATCCCAATCATATGCATCCCAGTTGTCTCGTTAAATATTTTGTGTAAGTTTGGAGACTCAGCTTTAGTGAATGTTACTACTAATTGCTTTACTCCTCAGCTGTGCAACAACAAACCACCCTGAAAAACAGTTTTATATTAGCACCAGACGGGGATTAACTAATTAACAACAAAAAAAAAAAATCTGTTTTCTTGAGATAACATTATAGATATATATTAGCTACTTAAAACTTATAAGCTATGTCCAAGAAGGACAACCTTTTTCTTTGCTTTTTTTTTTCTTGGGTATTCCCCAGTCACACATTTTCTTTTCCTCTGCCGCGTATCAGGAATAATAAATCATTAAAACTGGACACATGTCCAATTAAGTAATGAGATACTATTTAGTCTCATCTTCAGGGATCAAAAAGAAAACTTACCTACTTCACTAACTATTAACAACAGCAGTTCACCACTCACCAAATGGGACATGAAGCCAATTCTGCAACTGTTGGTTTAACCAACAAACTCAAGCAAAAGGCTTGAAAGCTTTTACCTAGGAGGGACTCATAGTTTGCCTAACAATAATTCCACAGTTCAATAACTCAGAGGTGGGAAGTGGGAAGGAGAAGGAGGAAGAGTGATAGTGTGGTCCAGACAGGCACTTGCCATGAAGGAGACAGCAATCCTGTCCTGGGGGAGAGGAGGACAGTTCAGTGAGGCATGAAGGCATCCCTCCAAATGTGGGTGCAAAAGGAGCAAGGAAAAGCTAAGGAGTGATGCTCTAACCTAAAGGGGATTACTCCACAGTGAATGAGAATATGAGTGGGTAGGACCATTAACAAGCATCAGTGAGTCTGAAGCTCCCAGAGTGCAAAGCCTGAAATCCGTGAGCGACTGCTCCCGTAGTCGGAGAGTATCTGGGATTAGGCATGGCCTCTTCATGCATCCTCTCACGTTGTTGAGCTGTGAATCCAATTTCACAGACCACACTGACTCTTTGAAAGGAACTTGTCCATATTTTCTTTACATCAGCCTCTGCACTGATCCATTTGTAACAGCTGTCATTTTGTCTCGCAGATTCATGAGGTTCAGAAATTAGAGCTCAGAAAACAAACTAATCCAAATCAAATGGACCTAAAATGTCTTCCCAAATAGAAGATTATGGAACTCCCTAGTGCACATCCATAAGGTCTAAACATCAGGCTTCCTTCACAGGAATACAATCAAAAAGTTTTCCTGGCTGGCAGCAAACTCACCCCTTTGCTGTATTTGATAATACCTGTTTTTTATGCACAGACAGGAGAAGGGTAAAGAATGGTATTATCTCATTACTGATACCGATCACAGTTCAGGCACTAAATCCTGCCTGAGAGAATATGCCTCCAAATATTCATAACTTCTCTTTGCATGAGAAGAAACTATGATTAATCAGCAGCATAGAGAGCCACTGTCACATGATATTCTGGAGAGGACCAGAGCATCCCCTTCTGGTTTCATGACTGAGACCAAAATTATCCAGAATTTCATTATGATCTTATTAACATTATGAGATCACAGGAAGTATATGGAAACAGACAAAATTTTGTTGTTGTTGTTATTGTTGATGTTATTGTTGTTATTACTACTAGTTCTATTATTATTATTTATTTAATATACCCACAACAAATCAGCTCTCTTGCATCCCAGGGCTTTCCCTTCAGTTTCCTAATCTCATCATGAGTGCACACTTGAGTCCTGTTCTTCCAGGAAGAGCACCAAACCAGTAAAACATACTGCACCTGTGAACTGAACCAGCAGCCAACACAGCAGCCTCTGTGGGACACAGATTCCTGACATTCCTAATGTTTGGAAATCTGGTAGTTTGGGGATTTATTTCCCCTGGGATTTAATTCTCCATTGCTCTGTAACTCTGTGCATGTCAAGCACATGCAAGACAGAAGGGAGGACTCGCTACTGCAGCAGCAAAGCCCCAAGACGAATTCAATCCCTTAAAAGTTCCCTTGAGTGCTCACTAATATTCAAGTATCTGTCTAAATACCTGGGTTTTGTTAAGTTTTCTGGTAGTGTGGCTTTTTAAACTCTATTACTACATGCTGGAGTATGATTAAAATGTTTGGCTTTCCATGGTAACATTACTCATCTATAATCTTGTTTCTTAGTGAGATCTGAGCCAAGCATACCAGTAATTTCCTTTAATAATAACTCTTTGGTAATAACTCTGCCCTTTAAATGCAAAATCTGAGGCAACACATGATTGGCAGATATCATGGCTTTCAGCTGATTAAGTATTCTGAATGAATACTCAGTCATGGGAGATTTTTCTAATGGAAATAATTTTAGTTGCCAGGCTCCCTGTGGCAGCTCTGCCATTACCAAAAACCCTGGCAGAGCCCTGGGTGATGCTGCTGAGCAGTGGAACTGCTCTCCCTCTCTACAGGGGGGGCTCACCAGGCTCTCTCCACCTGACTGGAGGTAAATGGAACTCCACCCTCAATTGCACAAAGCACTTAAGCATGCTGGGTTAATTAGTTACAGCAAGGATGATCTAGGCAAGTAATGTGCTATTCCTTGTAAATGATGCTGCCACTGAAGTGTTAATTCCCTTTGAGGATTAAGCTGCCTGGGTATAAATCAGATGCTGCAAACGCCCAAAATACCAATTGCAGTGCAAAGATCAGTCAAGAGCAGGAAAGCAAAGTGCTGAATATTTTTCACAACATGGATAGGCTTGGAACTCTTGTGAGATGCATCACATGGATGGGCTAAGAGCAGTTTAACTTCAGGGTTTTTTTACAGTGTAACAGCATGTTCAGTTCATCACAGCTCTGTGTGGAGTTTGGGCCATTGGACAGCCCTGCAATAAAATTATTTGTAGTAAATTCTAGAACAGCAAAGGCAAGGCACATGGCCACTTTGCAGGTGTCAGAAAGGATGAGCTCTGCTGGAGTTTGTCACAGCTTCATCCCCACTGCTGTGACTGCTGCTCTTCCACCACAAACACCTTTGTACATCTTCCCACATACCTGAGTATTTGAAAGCCCACCTCCAGCAGAGATGATTTGTTATGATAAATCTCAACCAAATCAAGCATTTTGCCAAGAGCACTTGGAAAGTGTCCATGTTTTTATTGCCTGCACATTCTACATATCCCATTGCTACTGCTCAGTAATAAATGTATTCATAGCTCATACCAGCTTCCTACCTCAGATTAAGAGAGTGTTGCAGCTGGAAAAGACACCTGGGTGGACTGGAAAACATATACCTAATCTAACAGCCTCTCCCCCTCTGTAATACACAACAAGTCAGGTGCTGTTCACAATTTTGCTGCAAAGCATCTCATCTAGAGCCTCCAGGATAGCTGTAACCTGGAGTAGCCTAGGGCTCTGCAAATCCTTGGGCTGAGCTTTGAACAATAGGCTCCCTGGAAAGAGGAGTGAGCAAAAGGGAAAAACAAAAACAAATAAACCAAAAAAATGGACAAAAGCTACATTGTTGGGGGAAAAAAGGCTTTGCAACCTCTGCAAAACTAAAACTGCTCGCTTGGAAATTGAGCCTCAGGAAAGTTTTGGCCGCTCTGCTCAGAAGGAAGCATTTACATCCTTTAGTCACAGGATGCAGGTGGTGATATTCTGGAGATTACAAACAGATTGTAGGCATCTTGCAGTTTTATTGCTGTGTTATTGCAAGGAGATGTAGGTACATGACAGCATACCTGAGCCCAGCTGGGGCACAGGAATCAGAAACAACCCCTTTAGGCAGCAGCAGCACTGCCAGGATGGAGCTGTGGTCCAGCCCCTGACCCTCCTGGGGATCACTCCAGACTGCAGCACGTGCAGGGTTGGGATCCTGCTGCTCAATGAGGATGTGTGGATCAGCTGCACAGGCAAGGAAAGGCTCATCTTGCAGCTTGGCATCAAATAAAATACATGTAGCATCACGCTGTTAATGAACACACATCACTGACAGGGCTGCTGCATAATTTATCACCACAAAACCCATCCTTCTCCAGAGTTTTCATAATTCTCATATCTTTATTTATAAAGAGGTAATCTGTCTAAAAAAAAAAAAAAAAAAGGGAAAGGCAAAACTTTAAATGTAAGCCCTAAAATGTGGTGAAATAGTGAAAACTCTAAGTGGATAGGAAGGGATTCAGCTACATAATTTTGCAACAATCAGATGCCAAGCGTTCCTGTAATTCTGAGTTTGGGGTAGTTACACTTTGCACATGAAGTCTAAACCATGGCCTGAGCTTCAGTGATGCAGAAGAGGTTGAATAGGCTCTGCTAGAAGCAACAGGCTTTTGGTGTTTTCAAAAGCAGAAAGTATTTCAGGGTTTGGCTTTTTCTTTCCTTTTTTTTTTAAGAGGATTGATGGTAATAGGAGATGCATTATGTAAATAATTTCTGTAGTGAAGGCCTTTATCCAACCAGCAATTTCCACAACAAATTGCTGGTATAAAAATCTGTAAATGCCCCACTTAGGAAATAGAAAGAATTGTGACATTCAAATATTCTTACCTGAAGCAAAAAGACAATCTTTAGCAGACCAGAAATGCAACAAGCAGATTATGTCCCCAGAGATAGAAGAATATGTTTGAAAAGGCTTTTAAGTATCTCAAGAGCAAAAGGCTATTTGAAAACCAACATGTCAGTCAGATATTTTGACATGAACATGCTGGTTCCATCAGCCCCTCTATAGTAAATATTTTAAGATAATTTGTCCTGAAATAGAAAACTGGCTGTTTGGTTTGAATGCCCTCATCTCTGCTGGGTTCCTCACAGCAAACTAAGGCTCAGCAAGACCAAGCTGTGGAGCTGTGCATTCCTGGGACTGGGGAGAACATAACCAGGCTGAGGGGGTTGATGGCAGTGTGGGGAGGTTTGCTGGTACAGCAGAGAAACCCTCAGAACCAAAGACTTGTTGAGTGTTTATGCAAGATCTACCTGCCCATCTCCAGCCCTGAACACTGATGTGGCTCCACCTTCCCATCCCGACTTCCCTAATTTGACAGGGAATGTAGGCAACTCCTTCCCTCTATCAGCAGGGCATTTTGAGACATGCTTTGCAGCAAGTGCCATGAATGGGGGAAAAAAAATTGTTTACTTTTAGAGAAGTGCATATTTTCCTCCTTCCACAGTTGGCAGCTCCCACCCATACCCCCAGCAGGGCATCCTTCCTCGAGCCAAGGTGTCAGCAGAGAGAGGGGAAGAAATCACATTCCCCCTGCTCTCGACCCAAGGCCAAGCAGCCAAAACTCCCTGTCATTTTCTGCATTTGCTTTTCTTTACTTTCCTCACTCAGACAGAATGCTGCCCCTCTGCTCCTCGCCCTCTGAGGAGCCTCCTGCAGAAACCACTGACATTAATCTCAGAAGCAATTCAGACAGAGGGGGGAAAAGCTCTCTAAACCCAAACAAGATTGAGACCATCTGGCAAAAAGAAGCAAACCTGTTAAGAGACCACTTTGTCCTTCCTGCAACTTCAGCACAAGCTGTCAGAGACGTTTCAATAGGAACAGTTTTCCTTTACAGTGCTGTACACAGTGCTCAGTTTAGTTTAGGCTTTTTTTTTTTTTTTCCCTTCAGTATTGTTTTGTTTATTGTACCAAAACTGGTGGGATTGCTTTTGAAGGAAGTGTAATCCAGCCTGAGTTACAGCTTCAGAGCCTGGACCATCATCTCTAAAGCCTCAGCCCTCAATTACCAAAGCATCTGTTTGCAGTTCATTGTAGGGAGGGAATTAAACAGCACTCAAAGCAACAAGAAACTGGACAGAAAGACACAGAAATTTTTTTATCATTATCTCTGCTGATGCTGTTTCCACCTCTGGATCATGTTTTGTGTTCTAGGACTGGCAAGTTACAGAGATATAAAGCAGGAAGTTAACACAAAGGCTTGGTGGGTGCCACCACGATAGTGTTCTTATTCTTTTAGCAATTCTGATTAATATTTGTTAGGAAATCTATCACCTTAATCTTGGGTAAAGAGGCATGCTAATGGCTGTACCAATTTTAGTGACTGCTTTGACTTTTCTGTTTAATTTTATTTTTTGCATGGAGCATAAAGAGGAATAGTATGAAGGACTGCCAGGCTTCAGAGGCACATCAGAGTCCTCTGAACATTAGCAAACTCTGCTCTGAGTGCTCCCTGGTGGGAGTTACAATCAATTTTAACAGAAGTTAACAGCTGCTGTAAACATGAAAATGAATCAGCAATACAGGATTGGCTTGAGTCACTCTGGGGCTGGGGTTTCTGGGGATGGGATGGGAGACCCTCTCCTGCTCTCAGCTGTTAGGCACAGAATAACTCATCTGTGCATCTCCCACAGCCCCCAGAAGGGTTCTCTTGGCCCCTGGTGGCTCAAGAGCCATTGGAGGACCCCTCCAATGGTCAAAACTTCGAGAAGGAGGATGGCAAATGGATACTGCAGATGATGCACAGCTCTCAGCATTGCTTATTGGTTTGGAGCCTTTTCCAGCACTGGGCACTTTTCCTTTAGTACTGGGGAAGGGAGGAGGCCTTTACTGGAATCACCCCAGACACAGCAGCTGCTGTAGAGCTGAGAAGTTTTATGCTTCTCCCAAATGAAGAAATTTCTTTCCAGAGTTTCTAAGATATCTTTGCTCAACATTGCAGCTCCACAAGCATTAGCAATTCCCATATGATAGCTGCACATGTGTGTAATTGGAAGGAGAAATGGCTAAGCAAGTAATTAGGCAGGCAAACTATTTACAGACATAAAATAACCACTTTTCACACATCGAGTTCAACAAGAACTAGGTATTAGCAGTGTGCATGTAATTAATCAATTAAGTGGTGTTTTGGTGATGTATTTCTAAATCTGTATTTACTCAAGCACGTAGCAATCATTTGTATATTGCCCTGGAAAAGGTTAGGTGCTGTCAGGTAAAATTCATCATATTACAATCCTATAAATAGTAAATTTTTTTCTTTCGAATAATTTCTGCTCCCATGCAGTAACATTTAGGGAGATTGGTGTCTTTGTTCTCCAACATTTTCCTCTTCCACAATAATAGAAATATATGTTAGATTGAGGAAACAGATTTATTTTTCCCTGAGTTAGAGAAGAACTATGTGATTTCAAAGCTGGAGGATATTTTGTGGAGCCACTCAGGAGTAAAGACAGTTTTTATTCTTATAAACTTATTACAGCCGAGATGGATTAATACATAAGAGCTTCTGATGTTAGAGACACACATTTTTCAGGACAAAACTAAAAAATAAAGGCCTGGGAATGCAGTGTAAGAAGAAGATAGAATCATTTACATTGGAAAAGACAGTGTAAGATCATTGAGGTCATTACTCCAAGGTAAAAAACCCTGTTTCTTGAATATTTTTTAATAAAATAAACTGGAGGTTTTTAAAAAGTAAGTAAACACCCCTTAACACCCCTCCTCATCTCAGTTGCTCTATGGGCTCATGCTGTCTGTCTCACAGTGTCAGTTTTTCCTAAGGAATTTATCCTAACACTCATTCTTGAACTTATTTTGCACTTTTCCAGCCCTTTGCTTCTTGCCAGGTGTCTTCCACGGCGCAGCCACACTCCCCCCTGCTGGCTGCTCCGAGGGCTGGCCAGCATCAGGAAAAGCAGCGAAAAATAAATTATTTTAATATCTAAGGTGATTACTATTTTTCTTCTGGGTATTACTTCGAGAAAAGTTGTCCTCAGCAATGACGTTTTCACAGCCCCAGCAAGGTCAGCTTGCTTACCAGATAAAATACCTTCCTCTGCCTCACCACTGAGTTCTTTTTGCAATGCAACTTTTATTTAATAGTTTTAATGCCTGCTTGCCCAGGCCCAGGCAGGAGCAGGGTGCACTCCAGGCAAGTGCCAGAGATGACAGAAGGATCCTTTTGTTCCCACAGCCACTGGCCACCAGCAGCAAAATACATTTTGTTTGTGATACTCATTCACACTGAAATGAGAAAGGGTGAGCATACGGTTTTTCTGTGTTTGGAAGATAAAGAAACTGCCCAATTTGCTGTCCTGGTTCTCTTTAACAAGCTCTTCCTGCAGATCAGTCCTGTGCATTCCAAGGATGATGCAGGACATGCTTCTCACTGACCACTCAGCCACAGCAGAGGACTTCAAATGTCCCCTCCTCGCCCAGTCCCTGAACTGCTCCCTGGGAGTGCCCCGGGATAAACTGCACTCCTTATCTAAGGAGTTAAGCTAAAATTATAACAAATTGCACAAAAGAAGGTTGCCTCTCAAACTGCCCAAAACTGCTCGGATATCATGTGTCACAGAGCCTTTTTGTCAGTTTGTGGTACAACCCAGCCCAAACCCTCTGCACTCAGGATCAGAGACAGCTTTCCTTCTCCAGGAAAGATCACCTATTCTAATGCAGAGAACCTTTCCCAGGAATAATACTGAAAATGTGACATTGCAGCTTGGAAGATTTTGGCTTAATTTCTACATGATGCCATTATGCCCTTTGCTCCAACCTTTTCCTCCCCAAACAATGTGGAATATAATTCTCCTTTTCTGAACATCTGGCACTCCAGCTGTTAGGATTCACAGTCAGCACGCATTAGACATTAAAACCTATTCCAGATTAACTGGTAGAATTTATCAGCTAATACTAAAAGCACTATTTTAAATGTTGAAAAAGCTTTGCACCTTTATAAAGGATAATCAGCTGTTCCTTGCCCCCATGACTGCAACTTGAGAATGTTCACCCTGTTACAATTTGGATATTTAACTCCTAACAATAAGCATGAGTTAACCTGAAAAGATACATCTAAAGTGAGTCATTAGGGCTTGTTGCAATGGAAAAACTATGCTGTGTGGGTACTTTTGAAGTTTTAATTCACTGTCCCAAACTTGCAGAGGGTGACCAGTTATGTGGAGGGCATAAACATTTTCCCCAGGGACAAAAAGCACTTCCATCAGTCCTCACCAGCCACCATGTGACACAGCAGGACAGTGTTGGAGGTTGTTGGCAAAAATATACAACATAATCCTACTGCCTTGCAGAGCCAGCTGATAATGAGAGTCAGCTTTGTGATCAACAAACACAAGGATCCCCCAATTCATGTAATCTCAATTTTAAATATTTCAGTAGCCTGGGTACACCTGTGAAACTCAACTCCAGTTCTTAACCCCATCAACTTCCTTAAATACCAACATTTCAACATTGATTACAGAATAGTACAAAAGGATTAAATCTGGTTTCACCTAATCTTTCATAAAACCTCAATGAGCATACCTCAATAAGGATAACACAATCGACATTTTATTTTTAATCCAGATAGGAAATGGCATAGATTAGTGATTTTCAGTGTTAATAACAGGGCAACAGACCTTGTAATTAAAAATAAATTTTAGAAGGTTGGTAAATGATTTTGATAATGATTTAAGGATCAATTACAGAAGAGATGTCATTCTTCTCTTTCTAGCTAGATATATTGGAAACAGTGAAGCTGAGAAGCTCTTGTATTAACCATTTTTTTATTACAGCAAGGACATTCACATGATCTGTATCAGAAAAGTTTAACAAAAACCAGTACAGGGACTTTTCTTTAAAGGACACTTGATGGTAAAAAAAAAAGGTGCAAAAATGATGTTGTTAGTTCTGCTGCTTTGTGGAGGCTGGGATATACGGCCTTGAAGATTACTGCTCTATCAGCCTTACACGAGGATTTAGCACTCCCATAAAGCTACTCAGCCTTGTAGGAACACAAAATGCAGCTTCAGTTTGGATTTGGGACAGGCCAGGCAAGCTGCACAGCACAGGGGGTGCTGTGGTGTTGCAGACCATGCACACACCAGCATTGCCCTCAGCTTCCCCAGAGAATCTGCTCAGGGATGTCCCCACAAGAAAATTTCCACAAGAAACACTACAAACCAGAAGAGACCCCAAATCCTTGGTCTGGCTTGGCCTCTCAGCAACAAAAATGATGCTGAGACTGTAGCAACCATGGCTCACCTGGCCTCTACAGTGCAAATGCTCTCTTTGGGCATGGCTTTCTGAGATGACTTAGAAACAGCTCTAGAATCACAGAATCCCAGTATGGTTTGGATTGACAGGGACCTTAAAGATCATCTACTTCCAACCTCCCCTGCCATGGGGCAGCACAAGGTTATGAGAAACCTTGATGATGGTAGCGATGATGTAACTGCAACAAGAAACGAAAATAAACAGTTTGCTGCTACTGAGCAGGGATCAGCCCCACCTCTGTTCTCAATACCCCCATCACTTGCCTTGAGCCACCTCTGGTGCTGGTCTGGCTGCACAGTGAACCAGCTCAGCACCCTAAAACAACTGAAAATCAGCCCAGGAATAAGATTCAAAAAGAAAGTGGAATTTTTTTCACTGGGTTAAGAACCCACTTACCTTCCAGAGCAGGCAGCATGGCGAGGCAGGGATGGCAAGAGCCTCCCCTGGGGCTGTCAGGCTCCCAGTGCCCAGGTCCTGGCCAGTGCTGCCCACAGGACCTCCCAGCACACACCTGCAGCCTTCTCTCCCTGACAGCAGCTCAGTGAGGAGCTCTGCTGGGAGACCCTTGCCCTCCAGAGCAAGAACAGCTGCCAGATAACAAGTGCCTCCTATCCCCCCAACCCCAGGAGGCTTCACTGCCTCCAATTTTAGGCAGAAAATTGAAGCCTGAGGAAGTACCTGCTGCCAGCCAGGTTTCTCTGCTCAGCATGCCAGGTTTCCAACAACAATAAAAGCAAATAAAATCTCCCCCACTGTGGCTCATCACAGGTTTCCTAAACTGACCATAACTTGGAAAACCCCTGACCAATGTTTTACTAATAAGAGTCTGTGTTAGAGACACAGAACTCTCTCTTTTCCCTTTCTATTATTTTTATAGTCTCGAAATTCATTTAAGAGATATGACATTTTTCATCTCCACCTTGCAAATTAATTTCCCGTAACTCAAAGCACCCTGTTCAGATAAACCCTTCTCTCTTCACCTTGTACACAACTGAGCAGCAGCCAAGGACAGTTGACTTAGAGCTGAATAATATGCACTGGTGCTAAATGAAAATTAAACCATTAATATTTTAAAATACCTGATTTCCTGGATAGTAAAAGTGAAATGTATCATTTGTTTAAACTATCCTATTCATTATTTCTTTCCTCATCTCATAACACCCAGCCACTAACAAGAACCTACATAAATAGAGCTTGAACTTTCATCTTGGGAAGTTTAATCAGAAAGCTCTTCAGGAATATTTTATTCCTTTTATCAGAATATTGATGGAAGTCATAATTCACCTTAATGTGAGAAAGTTTCCTTTCTTCGCTAAAGAAATTCATCAAGACATTTCTTGTTGGTGAGATGTGACATAAATCCGCTTGCTTTTTCCTCTGTTTGATCTCAGCACTTTATGAATTTTTGATTGCCTGCTCTTAATTTTCCACAAGCAAATTCAATTAAAGAAATTAAAACCCAGTAGTTCACCCCTGATTGCCCCATCAGCAAATGGCTCTTTTATTGCACAGTGGATGACACGCCACGCTCTCCTGGTGCTGCTGGAGCCCTTGTAAAACCGGATCAGGAAAAACCTTTCCTCTTTATTGGTGCTATTAGGCAACAGCTATCGACCGCCCAAGCCAATTCAGCAGGCACTTCCCTTGCTCAGGCAATAGTCCAAGGGCTATTGAGAACGAAAAAATACCCTTAGAAAAAAGTCAGTCATTGTGTGCGTGTCAAACCTTTCAGGTGCGAAAGGGCGAGGTCCCTTCTCCCCCGGGGAATGACACACGAGCGAGCCCGAGAACAACGGCACCGCCGCGGGCCGGGGTGGAGCCGAGACACGGCCATTGCCAACTTTGCTTCCGGATCACCTTGCTACAAAGGCAGCTACACTCTCACACTGCCACAGCAGGGCCCGCACGGCAGAGGAATGGTGTCTCCTTCAGGACACAAACCACCTGGTGTCTCCTTCAGGACACAAACCACCGCTGTTCCTTGGCACTGCAGCCTCCGCTACTGCACGCAGGGCATCAGCAGTGCACAGGATTCAAGAACACTGGTATTATCACCATGGTATCATTTGCTGTGATGCATCCACAAACTTTGCTGTGACCAAACCATCTCCTGGGGCAACTTTGAAGTACCTGCCAACCTGACAGACTCACCATAAGTCCTTAAAATAAATTAGTATCCAACAAGAGCATCTGTTTAGGTAACTCCCCAAATTAAACCCACTGTTAAAGAACTTCAAGGATTTCAAATTCATATAAATTCCCTTTGAATTTAAAATCATTCTTATAAGCTGCCTTTATTATCATTAATGAACAACATAATTTTAAAACATATTTCTGTTCTTAAAAAGTTTTTCTTCTGTGACAGAGGATGTGCACCACAGTACAGCAAAGAACAACTGCTCATCTTAAGTGCTTGTAGTACTTGAGTGAGGCAAATCTGTACTCTGCTAGAGAAGACACATGTGCAAACCATCGTTCCATGACCTCAAACATCACTCACCCAACTCAAATTGTTTCAGTCCTGGTATGACTTCACAAGCAAAAGGCCCATAATAGGATTTTCTCCTCTAAGGTAACCTCATGAAGAACCTCATTTTCAGAGAACAGCTACATGGGCAATTCAGCAGAGGACTGATTTAATGCTTGGAGTCCAGCCAAAACACCTAATGAACATCCCACAGCTGTGGGACAGGTATTGTCATGGCACAGCTAAACCTACAAGCATTTTAAAATGTGCTGACTGCAAAACAACCTGGTTTGCTAACTGAGCTAA
Source organism: Urocynchramus pylzowi (assembly GCA_013397555.1). Lineage (NCBI taxonomy): Eukaryota > Metazoa > Chordata > Aves > Passeriformes > Fringillidae > Urocynchramus > Urocynchramus pylzowi. The sequence goes on from VZRH01003113.1 coordinate 1,236,477, forward strand.
ACCAGGCCTTTGCCTTCTGTGAGCTTTTCAGGGAAAGCTGTCAATCATGCCATTAGCTGTGTGCATTCCTCCTCCAGAAGTTAGTGGGTTTGTTAAGGAACAGCTTAAAAGCTGTAAAGATTAATAAATATCTCTTCTTAGAGACAGCCTATCCACAAGGACAATTTGAAGGAAGCAGGGCAAGGAAATGCAAGATTATTCCTCAAACATATAGTCCTAAAGAAGACACTGTTAGTTGTTCAGGAAGTTTAAAGAATACATTTACATTGGTTTTATTCCACCAGTTGAACTGTGCTTCAAGAGCTTTGGCTGACAGCCAAAGCTGTCAGCTTATGGATGAAGTTCATATCTATGAACTCCAGAAAGTAACAGAATATGCCTTATTTCTACTAATTTAGACTGATGTTAATTTTCTGTATTTTTTTTAACAGTATTGTAGCTATTATAGCAAGGGAAGTGGCTGAAAATGTAACATTTGTCTCTTTGGCCTAATTCACTGGGTGAGTTGAAGAGAAAATGAAACTTCTCATGTGGGTATCACTGTACTTCTGCAGTCAGGTTGCTCACTGTGGGTCCTGTGTAAGGCCTGTGGGACCAAGCTGAAAGGAACACAAGCTTCTGCCAAGGGGGAATATACTATTTTCTACTGTCTAAATCACTACACTTTATAATCAGTAACTTTGTATAAGGACAAAGTTACTAAATTTCTTGGGCACAAAAGCATCAGCCACCTCCTCAAATTCCAATATTTAAACATCCTAAAGAAGCTTTGAGGAGTAACCTTTCCCTTTAGATCTTGACCACAACAGTGTTACACTTCAAAATGGATATGTTCAGGTAAGAATTTCAAATATCTTCCACAAGAATTATAGACTAAACAACTTAAGCTAAACAAATCTTGTAAAAGAATGTATTAATTCCCACAGCTTAAAATATTTCATTTAATCCTTGCTATCTACCCTACACACCATTTAACACATGCATATAACAAACCTTCATACATCCAGTATGGGCAACAGAGAAGATGGTTTTGAAATGGTTTCCAATTCCAAGCATAAGCAAGTTCTTTAGCATAAGTTACTGTATAAAAGCAGTGAAATAGTTAAGGTAAGAAACACAGGCTTATTATTGTCATTTATTTTAAAAACCTTATTCAAAATATTAAGTGATACAAGTCCAAATACAATAAAAATTACTGCAAGAAAAGAGTTTTGGGGTATTTTGTTTGTGCTTTACTTCCTGTGGTTATGAAAAGAATGCATTTAACAGTAGGATATAGAACTTTTAGCATTTCATTCCTAAAACAGTATCATGCCTTCAAACTCCTCATGCCAACAGGCGTGAAATTGAATTGTTTCCAAATGTTACATAACTACTTGAATACCAAGTCATTAATTATGGGGTTCTGATTCACCATTATTTACAAATGTATCAGTCTGAAAACTAAATCACAAACAGAATGTACAGAAAACTAAAATTTTATATTTTACAACTCATGAAAACATAAATAATGGAAGTACAAAAGACAAAATTAAAAAAAAAAAAACCAAACCCAAAAAAACTACTGTAGCAGTAACTTGATTTACACTAATGCATAAATGTTTGCCAAAAATGAGAGTGCACTGTCCACAGACTGGCAGCCCCCACACCCTTACTTTCACCTGTCTGTTACCTGGGTCAGAAAAACAAACAAATAAATAATTCTTACAGTTTCTCCCATTTATAATATAACAAATCCCATAGCCATTTCCCAACTGTCTTAAAATTCAACAGAAAGCTTTGATGTATTGAAAGCCTGTCACCTATCAACATTTTAGTAAAATTATTCAACAAGGCTTGCTTTCCACTCATTAATTACAAAGACAATGAAGTCATAAATAGCATCAGAGAAAAAAAAAGGACAGTCAAGAAGCTGCATACCTTCACAAACACCTTAAACATTTTAGGAAATATATGGTACAGAACTTCTGAAATGAAATGGGTTACATATAATTGTTTTTAAATTACTTATGGCATGAAAACATACATAAATTATTAAATTGCCATTCTAGCTATTTTGCCAAAATAGGATCAAATTATGCAACAAGAAAACAGAATCATAAAAAAATGAGATGAAAGACTTGCAGCATCAGAATTTAAGCACAGAAAAAAGTAATTATATTTTAAGTTTGCAATATAGTGGAATTTATGAGCCAAGTAAGCGATTAGTAAAGAGATCATTAATTTGATTTAGTGATGCCAAAGTCATTAATTTATTAGACCTAAAATATTTTATGCTTATTTTTTTGTAGTATGACTATTAAGACTGCTCCAGACAGAAGGGAATGATGCTTAATGAATGGAAAGAGGACTAATTTATTAAATTCTCTATCTTTACAGTTGGTATAAAACCCGACCAAAGTAGCAAACAGATGGATCATGCCCTTGATCTTCCATGAGATTTAATCTCCAAAACATCCAGGTCAAAGAGAGTACATCTCATTTCGGTACAAGCAGCTTACTTAGAATACCTGAATATCATTACATGACTGGGCAGGCAAAGAGTGATAAGTTCAGCAAACTCAAGTCACAGTGCTTTCAAAACACGTAGTCATTGGTTATTTTCAGGGAAGGCATGGCCTCGTTAACGTTTTGATCTAAACGATGATATTCCACTGTCCTGGAGCACAGGCCATCCCTCCACCTTCGGCTCTGCACCAGCAAGAAGATCTGAAAGAAAAACAAGACAACTTAGAGATGCTGTGCAGAAACATTCTGGGTTTGATAGACAGCTTCACAGTGGTACTGACACCATGGTTTTACCCCCTTATGCTGGCAAAGGCATTACTGCAGCAAAGACACCACATTTTTTAATCACTTATTTGAACTGCTCTCTGATAAATTTTCAAAATGCAAGAGTCCTCAACATCTTCCCCTATTAAGAGTAGGCAATGCACATTACACATAGGCCACTGCACAGTAAAGAAGGTTTTGGGTTTTTAGCTGCTTTCTTTTCATAGTCTTGCAAATCCTCACCCAGATGAGTATTCTCCCCCAAAGATAAACAAACTTTCCTCATATCTAAAAAGTAATCTATGGTTTAATGCAAATTCGTGCATGTACACAAATTTGGTGTACCAAATGTCTGGTTGGGCTGAAGTTAATTTTTCATGCTAGCAATATATTTTGGAATAATAACAATCAGACTATTTTTGAGACACAGAGAATTACTGTGTACTGAAGAAACACCTACCTGAAAATAGTAACTTAGTAACTGCTCTATGTAAAACTGGAAGCAGCATTAAACATTTTCTAAAAGTTCGTAGTTACACTCTCAGAATGTCTATGATATAAAGACCATATTGAAGTGACTATTAGAAGGATTATCACAATCATAACAAGAACATTCCCACACCAGTTGCAGCTAAACCTCCCTTAATTTCTTGTTTTCCTGTGCAGAAAAAAAATTAGTTAATCGTTCACCCCACTTGACTTGGCTCAGGTCTCCTTTACAGAATTCATATTGTGCACTGCCAGTGTCCATTACTGTACTGACTGATCACTGATGTTACCAATTAACTCCTTTTCTTATTGTAAATATTTGATTCAAGTTCATTTTCATTGTGCAGATAAAAATGACACTAATGATCTGCATATTAGTATCACCACAAGACTAAGTGGTTAAAGATTTCATTCTTTAAAAAGCTAAGTTCCTCTTCTTAAAACCACGTACAAGGGAATGCAACTCCATTTTAAACGCTCCAGCTGTTTCTCTCAACTTTTCAGAGCACACCTACCTTCCTCTTATTGTGATAGGTGACATAAACAACAGCTACTAAGAAGGCAACTACAACCAGATGAAAAAAGAAATGGCTGTCTTCTTCTTCATCCAACCCTGAGACAGAAACAGCTTTTATCTTCTCATCAAGGGTCTTGATCTCCTCATTGTAATTACTGATGGTGTCAGAGTTGTCGTCTTCTGACATCTCTAGAAGGTCTGGATTGTATCTGGAATTCGGTGTCATTTCATAAGCATAGTCATCTCCATCTGACTCCATAGTTTCTTTTATGATGGGTGGGGAACTATTTAGTGTGTCTTTCAAATCTGTTAGAAGATCTTCTTCCTCAATTTTAGTATCTTCAGAAGCATCAACATCCACCTGTGATACTGGACTAGCAGGGACAACAGGTGACAAAGAGTCACCGTTTGCTGTAGGTGGCTTTCCGGAAGTCACCGAATTGATTTTGGCCTCCTTTCTTGCTGAGGTTAAACTCTGCAAGCTGTCTGTCAAATTTTGGGATCTACTCAGTGTTTCATTCTCACTTGAAGAAGAAATATTTTTTCCAACCATATCCTCTTTCACAGAACCTGAGAAAAGGATGAGAAACAATCAGCACTATGCACAAGGCACTGACTTCTCTGACAGAAAACTATTGCCACAAATTTCCTTCATAGACAAGGAATCATGTGAAGAACACAACTTACGTCACACTGCAAACTTTTTAACATACATATGCAGAAATACACACTCCTGCACTTTGGCAACTTCCAAAGAAAATCCTGAGTGGGACAGGAACTAAAGTTTGGAAGCACATGCCTTCCAGACTAGTGTGGCAAAGTGTCCCTGAAAAACTTAGCACACCAGTTTTCCAGATGTAAGAACTTCAAAGAGATGCCATCCTTCCCTCTGTGGATTCATGACATCTTGTAGAATCATACATGATTAGCATTTTCTCCATCATCAAATTCTTCTTCCCACAGAATGAGCTGAGGTCTACAAATGAGGATGTTCTCAGGAAAGCTTCTCCTGCAGTTTTTCACCTTTCACCATTGCGTGTTTTACCAACAAAAAATGAGAAGGCGCTGCGAAGTCCCTTCAGTCAGGACACAAGACAGCAGCACCTCTTCCCAGGCACTAATTTTTATTGAATTTGTAGACACTGAAACAGATTTCCAACTTTATGTTACCTCAAATGAAACTACTAAACCACGGGTTAAAAAGAAATGCTGCCCATGCTCCTGGAGGAAAGCCTTTTGTTGGCAGCAGTTGTTGTAATGAAGTCAGAAAGAGCACAGTAACAATGCACCCTCAGGCAAATTCAGCATCTCCCCAGTCATGGGAGGGCTTTGCAGAACTACATAAAAAACAAGGTGAGCATTAAATCCAGATACACAGCCCACTGTCCCTTTTCTTTATCCAAAGGACAGAAAAAAAAAAGATGCAGATAAAGTTTAATAGCCAATTTTTTTAAGACTAAAAATTAGCAAACTATTCATGTTTGCAGCACATCACTACCAGATTCAAATCCAGAGGCACCTTAAAAAATAAAGAACAAATTTTAGACTTTCAGCCTTCATTTTCATTTAAACCAGGAAACCATACTTGCCTTTTATTTTGGCATGCCGAACTAATTTTTCAGTTTACAAAAGCAACAATACTTTCATTAAACACTTTCTAGGCTCACGGGAAAGTTACAGACTCTAAAAATGAAGCATTCAACCAACTGCTCGTGTCAGCTTACTGGTAAGTAAAATATTATAGAGGGGACACTGAATCATGTTATTCATGGAACTTGTAAGTTTGCTGAGGTTCAGTTACAACAGAGCTCTTGTTTACATGGCACACTTCTGCAGTATGAATTACTCTTTAACCTACTGTAAAACACAGAAGACTCCACTCATCTCACGTGAAGCAGACACCACAGTGCCTCTGTGCTGAAATTCCAAGTCAACCATTTCACATCTAACACGCTTTTTGTTGCTGAAAAAACTACTCATCTGAATTATCATATCAACATTAACTTGTTCAGTTCTTATCCAGGACAAGTTTAGGGAATTCTAATCTCTCCTCAGGTTTAAGCCAGCTAGTTGCATATGCAGAGATAAATATGAAGAAAGGCAGCTGCAAGATAATTTCATATTTACAGCTAGCTGGCATATTGTGAGTGAGGTCAACCTAACTGCTACTCTCCCCAAACACACAAAACTATTAGACAGTAATAGCTAAATTGTCTGAAATACAAACAAGCATATTTTGCCTCTAAAACTATATTGCATCAGGCCTTATACTTCAAATTATTCTTGAATCAATTTTATCACTGAAGTTTTAGAAGGATATATGCTTAAATGCAAGGGTAGCTACCGCTGCACCTTGAGAGCAATAAAGAACAATTTCCTATTATTCTTAAAATATGCCTGGGTTTTTTGTTTTACTAGCAGCTGGAAGTATAGCAGCTAAACCACAACTGATTTATTATATTTACCCAAAACTATTTGGCATTATAAACGGTGGTTGCACTGTTTACAATTACACAACACTGTCAGATGATTTTAGATCCAGAGATGCCTCAGCTTCAGAAACAGATACTAATGTTCAATCATGGTGACAGAATTAGCAACACAAACACCGCACATAAAAACCACCTCATGGTTAAAACTCACTTCCAGGAAAACTGCTTTTAGAAAGCAAGTTGTTTCATGACTCCTGAAGTTAAAAACTCTCCATTTCCTACAGACTTCTGTCCCCAATTCTTACTGCCTACCCATTAAAGCAGGGCAACACAAATGCAGCTGGTGTGGAGATACTGACTGACAAGCACGGAAGGAACTGATGGAACAAACAGTTCCCTTTTTTTCCTTCACTAATTCCTTTCTCTTCACTGCCCAGCCAGTACTCCATCCAAAACAAAGAGAAACTCACTGCCTCTGATACACACGCATTTCTTATCAGCCTTTGGTTACAGCCGTCTGTAGTTTAAAGGGGGAAAAAGAAAACACTTAACTAGGAGTCAACTTGCAGAATAACATAAGCTTAATTTCTACGGAAAGAGAGACTAAAACCAGGCACGGAACCGGAGTATTTAGAAAAAGAATCCCAAGTCAGATTGGAGATTGGAGACTCCCAAGTCAGATTGGAGTCAGATGGAGTAACCAGCCACACCGCTCTTCACAGCCACAAAAGCTCCGCACACCTGGCAGGCGGCCCCCCGCCCCCCGGCCGGGCGCTGCCCTTCCCCGGCGCACAGCGCAGCGCTCGCTGCCCAGCCCAGCCCAGCCCCACACAGGCCAGGGGCCGGGGCCAGGCCCGGTCACC
>VZRH01003113.1:1243632-1259801 GCA_013397555.1 Urocynchramus pylzowi
CGCCGGGGCTGAGGGCAGCGCGGCGGCGTCACAGGAGCGGGGAACTGTGGAACGGGCGTGATGGAACCGTGGGGTCACGGACGGCTGGAATCACGCGGTCATGGAACCAGCAGGGATGGGAGACCTTTCAGACCGTCCACACCAACCCTCCACCGGCACCCCTAAACCACATCACCCAGCGCCAGATCCCCGCGCCTTGAAACCCCTCCAGGGCTGGTGCCTCCACCGCCTCCCCGGGGCCACCCCGACAGAGAAAAAGTTTTTCCTTCATCTGAGATATCTGATCTGAATCCTCCAATCTCAGCTCTAAATCGGTTCTGGTCCTCGCACTGCCTGCGTCTGCCATGCTCCTGCGAGCTGACTGCTCGCGGTTCTCGTGGGTCGGTGATGTCTGGAAGGGCTCCACTTCTGCCAGCAGTGCTGGGCTAAATGTCTGAGATGGAAAACACTCAGGAATCAGGAATGGCTCCCGTGAGGGGGAAGTCAGCCCTGCCCGGCTTGTGGGCTGTCACTGAGGTGGCTCTGCGGTGTGTCACTGTGACAATGGCATTGCCTCACCGGGCTCATCTCCTGCACCGCAGCTCTTGCCATCTGCAGCCACCCACGGCCACGGCCTCCTCGTGAAAAATACAACTAGTAATGAACAACCACTGAACTTGGTCCAAGCTCTTCACTGCCCACGCTTACTTGTTTATAGAGAGGTAATTCACTTACTGAATTCTGTAATCAAGGACAAATAAATCACGTCATCTTGTTTTACCCATGAGATCAACACGTGTAATGTGCAGTTGTCAGAGCTTGGACAGCACTAAGAACAGTGTCACATCTGGAATTTAATTCTACTAAGTATTTTTGGTTTGTGTGGTACAAAACATGCACCAAGATGTTGCCGCTCATCTGCTGGAGCCACAAATGTAGATGAAATTGTTTTCACAATTAATATAAAGACAGAGTAAAATATGACATTTCAATATTTTATTCAAGTCAGGTTTGGGTTTTTTATCCATTTTTAGTAGTGTCAAGTACAGCATTTTGGGGTCTAGTTCCACACAAAATGGAAGACTCTCTAAAAATGTACCCATTTAGTTGCTAAAAAAAAGTGGTAATAAAAGAAAACTCCGTTTTAGAATTAGTGATGCAACTATGTGATTGCAGTTGCAAAGACTCTTCCCTGATTATGTCCATTTTACAAGCTTTTTCATCAGTGCAAGGGGAAGGAACCACAACAAAGGACAGGCAGTATTGGCTGAGTCACATCAAACCTCCTCCACAAGGACTTGGACAAGGTAGACAACCTAAAGCATTCTGGAGACAGCAGTAGGTGTGGGATAACCAAGTAAGACAAACCATTGATGAAACACATATCTAAAAAAATAAATTTTAAAATCCCTTTTTCAGACAATTTTGCACATTCCCTCATTGACTGAAACCTTAGTTGTCAGAACGTTTTGCTTACATAACGAACAGTACAATATAGTGGTCTGCAATTCCCAGGTTTTATAACACATTATCACATTCCTTGTGCCATCAATATATTAGTAGAGGTAATCAACACCTTCCTTCTTCTTATCACATGGCAGCTGACAGATGTGATGAGCAATTACATAAAGAAAAAAAGCTAGGGTTTTTTATTTATGATTTTGTCTCCACTTCTTTAACATCATTTTTAAAGCTTAGCTGTCTTTAACCAGGACTAGCAGGACAGATACGTAGCAACACTTGCACCCCAGACAAAACATTGAAAGGTACACTATTTTCTGAAGGTAGCTATGCTGTATTTTCAGATTAGCAATTGTGAAATCACTCCTTATGCTTCAAATTCCAATCCTAGACCAAGTTTGTGACCGCCTGCATTGACATTCTTGCCATCCAACAAAGCTGACAACGTCAGTTTGATACCTGCAAAAGAGAAAAGGGAGAGAAAAGTCAACTGAAAACTTGGAATGAGCTTTATGTTCAGAAAGTGCCAGGTCTGTTACTGCTTTAATTTATTGGGTAGCCAAGTTAATGGGATTTGGCAGCTGGCCTTGGAAGGACTGGGCATTTTAAAACAATTTGCAGATAAGAAATCTTTCTGAATTATGAAATTTATAATAAACCATGATGATAGATTCTGCTTTTTATCACTTTGAGTAATTAAAGCTCTGAGCCAATTCACTGCTGCTGGTCTACTGATTAATCTAATTTTAGAGTCCAGAATTACAAAAACCTGGGACCTTGATACATACTCACCTTTCTAAACCCCTTTAAAATCTGGGTATGAAAAAGCCCAAGCCCCATCTGCTGTAATATCTCATGTCAATCTGCTCAGTATTCTGGCAGCAGATTTATTACACTACATTAAAACCAATTTTGCAGCAGAAAAATTGCCCTCTTCCTGGGCCAGGAGACCTTGAGAAAGTCACATTTTTAAGAAGAATAAACTCTGTAATAGGAAGCCTCTGAAATATTAAAAATTTAGTTACTGATCTGTGAAACAAATAATTATAGACATATTTTACATCAATAAGAAAGACTATTTGACTGGTCAGTGGACAATAGTCTCTAATAATTCTGCTTCCAACAGATATCCAAAATTAACAGAACAGTCCCTAGAAAATTTCATCACTGGCTTGCCAAGCAAGAAGAGCAATCTTACACAACCCATCATACTTTATCACCAAAAAACTTCTAATATTTCAAGATTAAAGTATCACTTTATTGATTCTGACTTTTTTCTGCATAGACTTACCTGGCTTTAAAGTCTGAGTGTATCCTAACCCAATCAGACTGGAGTTGTTCACTTTAGCCTTAAAGGGAAATAATAAAGCATTATTTAGTAATAAATAGTAAATAATTTAGTAATAAATAGTAAATTTAGTAATAAATAGTAAATAAATCGTAAATAATTTAATAATTAATTAAAGATAATTTAGTATCTTTCTTCAAAGTTCTCTGTGCCCGAGAATTATGCAACAGCTTTTAAGCAAGTAGGGATTTCAAGTTTTAAGTCCCAGATAAATCTAGAGATAATTTTTCTACAACTTAAATCCCAAATCTCAAAGAATCTACAGTCACTGTAGAAAATAATGGGTTTATTAACATGATTTTAAATGTTTTCCAGACTGACACAAAAACAGTCTCAAAATAGTGCCCAGTAATACAATAAAACATTCTTTGTCTCTTTTAAGGAAAATCCAATAGCTGTGCTCTCAGGCTGCCAAAACCAAACCAGCACAGCACAGAACTGCAGCAAGAGCATGCTCTGCTGATGGAAAGGCTGCTTTCCATTTCCATTACAAGCACTTATTTTCAAATGCATATAAATGCACAAGCACAGGACTCACAGAAAAAGAGGCATCTGGGTCAATCTGATACTTGGCTGCTATTCCAAAGCGAGTGTTGCTATTTCCAGCTGTCCAAGCCAGATTCACAGCAGTTTCCAGTTTATCATTCACCTTCTGGTAAATGGAGCCGCCAAATTCCGTTCCATCGTTCCTGGAAGGAATGCATTAGTGGCGTTTTAAACAGCACCCCAAAACAATCACCTTTTATTTCTCCAGTAAGAGCTGTATTTGCACAACATCCACTTACACCTCATTAAATATCCCTGTTACAACTGAGATAGAGACATTAGGCCAGATTGGTTATGAAGCTATTTTTAGACACTTCAATTCACTGCAGATTATTGTATTTTGACAACTTCTGAAACTGAAAAAAACCCATGACAAACTAGCAAAAATTAGACCAACTATGACAGTGTCTAATTTTCCCTTTCCTGTAGATGGGAATCTGTAGTAGAGAGATTTATTTTTCCCTGTGTGACTCTGAAATAATTATTTTCCCTGGCAAATGTCTCCTTGTGCTTTAAGAGGGCTGTACCCCAGTCACAGAGCCTCAGTCATCCCAAAACTGCCATGTCAGCCTGCTTTTACCAGACACAGAGGAACTGTATCACAGGTGAAGATGCCAATTTAATGTTCAAGTCTATAGGCTTTTGCAAATGAATTCCATTTGTAACAGTCTTTATGGTACATCTGTGCTATGGTCTATGGACTAGAAACAGAAATGGAACTAATTTTGCTTTGCAGAGAGCACTGGCCCACGGCTGAATGGTGAGTAGCACGACTTCCAATTACTACTGCCCCAATGTCACACAGGAATAAAGTGTGGTAAATAAAAGGCAAAACGTTAAAGCATGCAGATCATAAAAACAAGGCCAAAAGACTGCTAAAGGCCTTGCACTCCTCATAAACCAGTGAGCATCTCAATTTCCATTTTTGCTTATTTTCTTAAAGAGAGGATACAAACATATTGTAGAAAACAGGCTTTAAACCCCAGGAAGATCTGAGGTTATTTCTAAACTGTGAAATAATCTGGTTCAAATTATTAGAGTACACCAGACCTTTAATGATTACAAAATGGGGTACATTTAGGATCTTTTCCCTTTTACCCCTTTGGTCTGATATTCTTTAGTTCATAACAGTTGCACAAACAGCAGTGATTTGCCTATTCACAAGTTCAAGCAATAGCAACAGCCTTTTAAATTGTTAGAGCAATTCTTCCAGAAGAACACTACAATACTTACTTCAGATAAGACTGAAGCTCACATTAACTGCATGTGCTTGGCTCTCAAGAAAAGGAGGGATTAAAAAGGACTGAGGAGAGCTGGTTATACAGGCAGATTTTGTGCAAGGTTCCCACACAGCTCTGTCTTGACCTGCAACATTAGGGGGGGGGGCGGTCTGAGCTATGCTTAAAAAATGAGGAAAGTCATATTTATAACTAGAAATTATCCAGCCCTACCTCCCTTGTTTTTATTATTAAAGAATAATAATAATAGTAATAATGATAATAATAATAATAATAAAGTCAACTTCTTTTTAACTCTAATAGTAATAATAGCACTTTTTAATGCCAATAATAGCACTTTAAAAAAAATAACACTAGTCCCCTATGAAAATTAATACATTAAGGCACCCTGACGGCAAGTAACTTGCTGGAGTCCCCAGCTGGTTTGTGTAATGCCAGGAACAAAAAAAACATGCTTGATGCCCCACCTTATTACATTATCTGCTGTGCCACAGCATCCCAGTGAAACACTGACCTGTGTAGATGTGAAAACCAAGCAGCCTACTGAGGGGAGCTCCATACACAACTCTTCCTGGGATTATATAAAAGCTCTGACACATTTTCAAAGCTAAAATACATCAACCACCTAACTAATTTATTATCAACAATAAATGAGAATTCTATTTGTATCATACATCTATAGTTTTGTACAATAACAGCAACCTGAGAAGCAGACCCTCAGGAATACAAGAAACAGATCTGAGCCCCTGCTGCTGCTGCTATAAGTTTCTGCTGTTGCTTTAATTAAGAGCAATGATAACCACAGCATTTTACAGCACAAGCCAATAATACAATGTTTTGAACTGCTACAGCACAACTAAGTTGAAAGTCATTGCGCTTGAAGGAGTAACTTCTAACTCCTGAGTGGAAGGGGACCCCACACATTGTTTTGATGGAAGTTTTCTGCCCACATTTTTGTGCTTTGGCAATCCTTCAAACACACTGGCTGGGCCGTGGGGGTTCGATTGTTCTGTATGGCAGCGGGAGCTTCCTAAACCAGAGCGCTGCAAAACAGCAGGAAACGGAACAGAAGGCCTTTGAAGAAGTAGCTCTAGGAAGGCAGAATGGTTGCTCAGCCCCCAGATGGAAACAGCCTGGAATAGCTCTGCTACATGCAAAATATCCAATTACCCAAGGGCACGGAAAGGGGGGGCCAGGAGAATGGATTAGGGATTGCCTAATCTTAAAAAACTGTCTTCCCCAAAGGCATAAATTGCCTTTTTATGAGGAACAGGAGACAGAGAAATTAAGGTTTTCATGGAATTTGATCCTGGTTTCCCACTGTTGACACATCCAGAAAGGACAAATACTTGTGTAAATAGATTATTAGAAGTTGCAATACCAAATAAACTTTTACACCATATCCCTTCCAGTACTAAAACAAACCCAGACCCTGTCTCTTCCAGTCACTCCCTTTTGCCTGTTCTTGTTCATCCTCTGATTAACTCTTTCATTTACATATCAAACCATCATTTTGTTTGATGTTGACAGGTGTAAAAGGAAAGCATTGCTTTTATTTCAGCTTTCACAGAGTATTTTTATAACTTACTTTTTTATTATATCACTAACGGATTCTAACAGTCCTTATCTGTTAGACAGATACTGGACCCTTGGGTGCTCAGTGAATTCCAGTTCCTTCCATCATCTACTCCCTCACCCACACAACTCAAAGAAAAGGTAATGCAGCCGAAAAAATACAGCTTGACATCTTTAATGAAGACTTAATTTCCAATTCACCATTCCCTTGTTCACCATTGCTGAACCTCTGACCCTTTCATTGTTTGGTAAGCAGCAAAATCCTTCCAAATTCCTTTTTAGTGCCTGTCTGCCAGTACTTACACATTAGTATGAAGCTGGAATTCATCAGTCTTATAGCCAACAGCGAAGTTGCTCTGGGTTACTCTAGACTTTGCTGTCTCAAAAGTCATTTGGTAGCCTGCCAGCCAGCCCTCGTAGCCAAGCACGAGAGCTCCACGTATTGAAGGACCCGCAATATCAAAATCCATGTCACAGCCGATGTTGATGTGCTCCCTTTTGTACCCAGACTTAACTTTAGCACTCTTTTTCCTAAAGAGAAGAGAAAGATATCATATCTTTGCAAAGGTACACCTGTAGGTAGCAATTCCATCCTATCACTTAAAGTCAGTGTAATAGTTCCTGAAGACAACATGTACATCCCTGGAGAGCCACATGATACGCCACCTTCTCAGTGTTCACATTTACAGAATCCTAAGTCTGCTACAGTGAATTCTTTGCAAATGAGCTATAAAATGTGCTGTGGTGCCCCACAAAGCACTTCTGGATTGTCTTCTGCAATCAGCTGCACACAGATGGGAAGTGACAAAACCACATCCTCATCTCCATCTGATACAATGGTTTTGGAAGTTTGGTACATACAGGGAAGGAATGGAAACTGTAGAAGTTTACAGGTTTGCCACCAGAAGTCCGCAGTAGTGGACTTGCTTGCCTGTCCCAAGCAAAAAACTTGTGCCAGTCCCAGGCAAACAATTTTTAGACAATCCTAGTGAATTGGGTAATTTTATTTACTGTGACAGATATTAGGAAATCACTACTTTGTGAAAATGTCTGCTGTGAAGCAAGCAGGCTGCTTCAGTGGCTCTGACATCCCCATTTCTCCTTATGGTTCTTTGTGAACTTTAATGGTCACAGCCATTTACAGCCACCAGAAAGCTGCCAGGTTAAGGCAGAAATAAACTTTCCTGAGTCACCTGTTTATTTTTATACTATTGGCCAGAACAGTATTTTCTCATGTGTCCTCAGGTTGATTTTCATCAAGGGTGCAGACTTTCACAAGGCAAGAGAGTCTAATATATTCAGCTGCTCTTATTTAAGATTTTTTCTTCTCTTTTTACAAGTGTCTTCTGTCTTTCACCAAATCTTCACTGAAATCTTTCTGGAAAAGTCAGGCTAATTTGAAATTTCAAATCAACCTTTCAAGTCAGCTGACAAAAACAACCTCCAAGAACAGTATCAGTGCTGTATCAGACCCACACAGAGACTGATCTCTTTTTATTATTATTAGCTCAGACCCAGGAATTTCTTGTGTTTTGCAGAATCAGAAATAAAGTGCAGGAGTGCCAAAAGCACTCATCTGCAACTTCTGTAAAAGTCAGCAGTACCTCTCCCACCAATGTCACAGGGACAGAGGTAAGAGCACAGAGTGTTCCAAAAAATGACTTTACCTGCTGAAAGATTCCTCACAGTCAGTAAGTAATAAGGAGGGGAAGAAGAAGTCTCATATTCAGACATGGTGCATCACTGTCAAACTAAGCCAGGTCACACCAGGGTTGAATCTCACTCCATTTACCTGCATTTAACAGTCCTCTCCAGGCAATTATAACTAGAGTGTCTGTGAAGTGCCCAAGAAATAGTTCTAGACCTGTAACATCATTCTTGAACAAGGTTTTTCCTTTTAATTTCTCTAAGAATCCTACAGTTAAGAAATAATTATAAAAATCTACTTGAGATTATTCTGATTAACAAAAATATCTTGTTAATCTAGAATTATGAGTGGACTGAAAGCAGCTGACAATGCAGAACACTAAGTCTAAAAGACAGGGTGAAAGCTCTCCTGGGACTATTACCCTGAGAGCCTGCAGTGCAGTCTGCTGCTCTGGGAAGCTGATGTGCAGAGTATTTTGACTCACTGGCAGCACTGCTTGCACAAAGATAATCAGGGGAAAAAAATAAACCAACATCTAGACCTACAGCTGCTGCTTAATCCCTCTGGCCCACATAAAACATGGCATCCAATCACCATGTCAGAAATACCCACCCACCACCCAGGCACACTGTGGCCTGCAAGAATTCAGATGATAAATTCAGCTCGGGACAAGAGCCCAGTTCTGTGTCAGCCTATCAGAGCCAACTGGCCCCTGCAGCTCGTTAGGCTTTGCAGTACAGCTGGCTTGTTCAGTGCTTTTATTAAGGCAGCAGCTCATCCTCTGACATGGCCAGAAATACACAATGGAGCAAAACCACAACTTTTTCTTCACTCTCTAATTCTAACTATAATTTTCAAGCTATTGTGTTTAAGTTTGCTTGCTATAGTTAAGGATTTAGAAGGGGTTATTAACGCTAAGATTTAGGTGACATGGACATGATTTCATCATACACAGGCTGATTATTACCTGTCTTGGTATCTCAGGACAAAAAATTAAAAATGCTTTTTTTGTCACTTTAGCTTACTCATTTCTTACCCAGTGTTAGGAGAGAAGGTGGAGTCAAAGGTCAGCTTCAGGCCCCGTGCAAGCTGAACAGAAAAGAAATTCAGTGGTTGGATTTCTAATTAGACATTGGCGTAAGTGAATTTGCAAATTGTTTTACTGAAGCCAAAAATTACCTGATCTTCAAGAGTAATCTCAGTGCCTAGTGTGTTGTCAGTGTTCCATTTTTCTGTGAACATCAATCCATATTCCACCCATCTGTATTTTGTTTCCAAACTACCACTGACTTTGCTTGTTTCTGTGTTTGCTGAACCTGAGCTTGTGAATTCCTAAAAGAAAAAAATAATTTATACATATATGTATTTGTCAATATATACATATATGCAATCAGGCAAATGCTTATACTTGTAGAACGTATCAGTCATTATAATTTGTTAAATATTAGTTCATATAAATACAAATATATTTATTTTTTAAAGAAATACACAGTAATCACAAAACCACCGCAATGTTTTGGATTTCAATGCGCTTCCAAACTCACCAGTCCATTTTCAGATCTTGTTTTCAAATCAAGCTTTATTAACCCAAAACCTAGAGAGAGAGTAAAAAATATCATATACATGTTGATTTGAAAAGCATTTCTGATTTATTTCTTAAAACTCTCTTCTAAATCACCTGTGAAGTATTAAATAGTTAAATCAAGGGCACAGTTATCAAACCATGTGTTTCCAAGAAGTAGCTTGTACTCACTTCAGATAGCACTTGACTGATGAATCCTATTGACCTCAGCAATATAATTGGGACCAAATTAGGTAATAATACTTTTATTCACACTAAGCAGCATTCTGTTCATAAGCAAACTACTGCCATCAGTGATCCTGTTCATCAATACAAGGGCACAGCCAAAATACAGCACACAATTTTCTCTCAAAACTAACAACAGTTCTATGGGGAACAGGAAGAATTTTATCAAAGAAAAGTAAGTTACCCTCCCTTTCCAAACAGCAAGGGCAATGTGAAGCTGTGATTCTGTGGATTCTAATGGAAATAATTGGAGTATTTCTCAGGGGAAAGTAATAAAATCCTACATTTTCAGGAATCAGTTAGACAGCAAAAGACCAAACTTATTTTGGCTTTATTTACCATATCCCTTGGTGAAAATATCTCTGGCAGATTTGCCCAGGTCAGCATAAGCAGGTGGAACAGCCATTTTCTGGAAAGGAAATTTTAAGAAATCAAAAAAGGAAACTACAGTGTTCAGAAATTGACTTAATTCATTTAAGCAACAAGAATCTTAAGCCCATTTCAGCCCCTTTCATTTTGTATCCCCCACCCACCACTGAAACACAGCCTGAAGAAAGCAGCTTTTGCAAACAGTGTGATTTCATTTTGCTCAGCACCCAGCAGCAGCAGTGACCATGTACTAGCCACTGAGGACATGAAGCAGGCTGCAGAGCTAATATATATTAAAAGGAACTGTCTATGCCTTTCCAAAAAGTTAACTGTTGGTTTCTTATCAGTGTAACTGCATGAATGAACTTATGTTTTTTTCAAACCATTTCTTGGAAATGTTTCTCCTGTTTCTTGCAATGGATCTCTGATGTAAAGCATTAGGACCCCAACTCATTCACTAAGGATATGTAACCAGAACAAGCATCCACCATCAGGAACATCTCTCTTCCCCTAAGTGAGAACAGCAAATGGATAACATTTATGTCAGCAAAATCAATAAATGGTCATTCTATGCTTCAGTTTTCTTTGACTTTGCTATCGCTATTAATGGGTTAAGATATCTCCTTAGACATTGACCTTTAAGTGCTTTTCTGTGCACCTGAGAAAAAATAACCTTGCTGATAAAAATTCAGCCTGCAGGGAGGCTACCCTGTGAAGTCAGGCCATCGGGAGGGCAGCCACAGCCCTGCTTCAGCAGCAAAATGCAGACTGGAGCTCCCTGCAAAGGCACAGCCCAGCCCTGGGGACACTGCAGGGGCAGCTTCCTCCGCTGTGTTTTGTTCCTTAGGGATGCCCACACTGCCATGGAGGTCCTCACTTTCCCATCTTCAGCTGGCCCTGACATTCTTAGTTCAGTGGCCCCCTGCAAAAGACATAAATGCATCCCATTTTCTCTGTCACTGGGAAAATTGTCTCACCATATACAGAGGAGAAAATAGGATCCTGAGAGGAACAAACCAAGTGAATCTCCTTTTTTATCCAAGTACAATAATTTCTACTCCCTTATTCAAATAAAGTCATTTCTTTAGGGAGACAAAGTCAAGCAATCTGAAATGGTGCACATCTTCTGTCTCTGTAGACAAGATTTCCAAATTCTACACAGCAGAGGAGATAAATCGTACTTATAAAGCTAATCCTCTCAATACCAGATGTTGCACTAAAATTCCATATTCACAAACTTTTTGGCTATTCAAAAGTAATAAGCAGTTTACTACATATGCATGCAAATGCTTAAAAAACTGCCTGACATTCCTACTCCAGAGTATTCAATGTTAGCAAAAAATGACTCCTTTAAATCCCACACAAACCCACTAGCTCTGAACACGAGGGTGCCTTAACATCTCTCAGGCTGCAGCCTGGGATGCAGCTCAGGCAAGCTCACCACCCCATGGAGATCAGATAGGGACTTTCAGCAGTCACTCAGTGCCTCAAGCACTCCAGACAACAAGCTGGTGCCTGTTAAAGCAGGATATTGCTATTGCATAAAGGAAGAATCCCTGTCCTAGAGGGAACAAAACAGATCTGGTGACTAAATAAAAGCAGTCTTTTCAGAACATAAAGTAGGATACAAGGGCACATACTGTGATGTAGCTTCAGTTGCAGACTACTTGGGTGCATGTCATTTCTTCCCAGCTATATCCAGTATTAAAATGCATCCCCAAATACACAACCAGCTAAAGAGTTAATTTTTATTTTTTTTTAATTCATATTCCAAAGCAGTTTTAGCTGCTTATATTGCACCTAAATTTCTGTGCTTGGGCTTGTTTTGTGAAAACATAAAAGTGGGGATTTAATTTTTATACACAAAATCAGCCTTAAAAAGGGGGGAGAAAAAGGAAAAAAAACCACCCCAAAAACATAAGCAGAAAAAACCCCTAAGAAAGTATTACCATATTTGTGTAAGTAATTCCTCTGCTCCTCACTGAAGTCACTAGAAGCAAATACAATACCCTGCTTGGAAATCACCCCCCAAAGTCAGGCAGCACTCAGGAGAGGGATGGCAGGAGTCACTAAGAGCTGTCTGTGTTCAGCAAATGCCTCTGCCTTGCCAGAGCAGCCCAGCCCCATGAGAACTCTCTGATGGAAATTGCCATTTAGCATCATCAAAAATTAAAAATATTACAAATCTCTACACTTGAAAAATCAAATAAGCATTGCTTTGAAAGATAATGCACCGCTCTGCCAGCTGCATCTCGGAATCTATCAGATCTATTTCATCAACAGTCCCTTTGAGTCACTTCATAAAATCAAAATATTTTCTTCATACGTGCATGCTGTATGCTTTTGGGTTGGATTTTCTCAGTCATGTTTTCCCCTTCTCCAAACCCATGAAGCCAAGTTCTGTTCCCTGATGCCTGTGTATCCCCTCTGGCTGTGGCCAGGCTCATCAGGTGCATGAGCTGTGCCAGGCTGCTCCACTGCTGCAGTCTGGGCCCAGAACAGTGGGAGACATGAGAGCTCCACTTAGACAATTACTATAATTAGGGGACAATACTGAAAGCCAAATCCCTGCTGGTTCTAAGGCAAATCATATAACACACACAGAGCAAGGTGGTCAAAATTGCTGAGTGTGGAAAACGCCAGGAGCTGTGTACTTGGTGGCTAACCTTGTAGTTGTCAGCAAGAACGAAACAAAAATTTCTGTTTTCACTGGCTAATAAGAAGCCTCTTGTTTAACAGATGGAAAACAAACCTGATTACATCCTGTGCGAGTACAGGTTGTAAGACAAGCATGCTTAGCAGGGATTCAAACTCTTAAAGGATCAAGGAATGGCCGTGGCCAAGTGCCCTTGCTTTTCACCAGTGGGATCCCTGCACATTAACTCAGATTAGGTTTGGACTGAAATGAATTCACTGCTTTTATCCTTGTCCAACTGTGCAAATTGGCTCAGCTCAGCGTGACTGTGGCCCTCAACGCCCGCACAGAGCAGGCCAAGTAGAATATCTGTAACATGTTCTAAGTGGGAAAATATTTTTGTTTTCTTGAGTTAGAAACACAAGTGATAGCACAAGTGATAGCACAAGTGATGACTGAAGAAAACCTGAACTGAGGAGTAAGCTCCAAGTGCTGCTGTGAGCATACCTCCAGGAATGCCTGATTTGTAACTGCCACAGGGAGAAAACAGGAGTTCCCTTTGGAGCTGCAGGACCCGAGAGGCAGCCCCAGTGAAGATTTCATTACAGCAGGCCAAACTTGAGTATTTTCCAGAGTCACAGATGGCAAAAGTTTTCACTCTATGATGCAGTTCTGGGCAATTAAATCAAATTCAGTCCAAAAAGTAACAAACCCACACGGTGCCCTGGCAAATACAAGGATTGGCTGCAACCAAAGGAAAACTCGTCTCTGCTTCATACAGTCATACATGCCTAGGTTAAAGTGTCTCTGCACATATTTATCAGGTTTATGATATTTACATGGGGAAAGGAACAATCTAAAAATTTGAGATAAGAATCAAGTCCATTATAAGAATAAAATTCCCATGAAGACAATGGAAGTCTATCAGATTGAAGGCTAAGAAAGTAAAAAACCTTTATTCTTTTGTAGGATTTATCCTTTTGTAGCCACAAAAGGATATCCTTTTGTATCCATTTTGGATTTATCCTTTTGTAGCCACATTTTATTTCCAATAAATCTGAACTCATGTACCATTTCTTGATGGTACCACTAGCTTTGAACACTCCAGCTCCCTGTCTCCAAAAGCATGAAAGTAGCATAGTATTTGCTACTTTTGCAAGTAGCATAGTACTTGCTACTTTTGCAAGTAGCAGAAGATGCTACTTGCAGGGTGGACACATTATAGCTACTAGGAACAGCTGGGAGGGACAGACAGCATTGGGTTATGCAACCAGGTACAGTCTGTTTGCATGGGGAAAAACCCACATGAGGGTCTTTTGCCTCAAGGTTAAAAAGAATACTGATTTTGCATTTATCTCCTTCATTCAAGGAAAAATGATTCCTTGGAATGAAGTAGCTTTTAGGTGCCTTTCTGGACCCCCAGTCTGGGCAGTGTCATTTCCCAGCCAATGCCTGTTGTGTCAATTCACCTCAAAGGATGGGGCTTTGCTCTCAGGCAGAGCAGGGCCCAGCTCCCTCCACGTCCCATGGCTGCCTCGAGGCACCAGCTCCACTTGGCACCAGCGTCCCTCTACCCTCCCCAGGCTCCCAGGGGAGCTCACTGCGGGCTCCACACATTGGCTTTTATGGTCCAGATCCCAAATCCCTTCAAGTCATGCCCACAGTCTGCTTCAGATCAGGTTCAGCAACCTCATTGTGCAGAGATTTAAGAGTGCACTTACCCCTAAATACATGCACAGTCACACAGAGGTCAAACTTCAAGTTGGGCACATTCACGAGGCTTTTGAGAAGCCAGTAAAAGCACGTGGTTTGTAAATACTCGGCATTATTAGACACAACACTTAACAACACTTTTTGTCCCAACTTGCTACTGTGCCAACATCATATAATCCATGCACCATTATGACTCAAAATTTAAGATTGAGTCCACCATTTCTTTTGTTGCAGGCATTATAAAGCCATGCAGCGTCCCTGTGACACTTGCAGGATCCCAGCCCTCCTGCTGGAGCTTTGCTCTAGAACTGCATGCATGATGGAGCAGATTTAAAGAAGGGTTTATGCAGTATCTCTATAGCCCCATAAACAGAGGAGCATAAAGGAAATAAACCCCTTAAAAACAAATGTAAATATTATTATTTAGGCTATACTAATTATGGAATTAAAGAAAGAGACAGCCTGCTCTTAATTGTATGGGTACACATTAGGATCTGCAGTGTTGTATGGCAACCCCTTATTAAACTATCCCATATAAGTATCGATTAAATGAACTTGGGGGAAGTCACAGCTTGCCTGTAGCTACTGTAGTTACTAAACTGCAAGGGAAGAACACAGAACCACATCCCCACATGTTAAATTAACCTGTTTCTGTTAAATACCTGCAGAGGAGGAGGAGAGCAGTGTTGCTGTCCCACCCCGTGCCACCAGCATGGCAGGGCCCAGGCCAGCGCACGCAGGAAGGGACATGTCCCTCGCTCCCAGCCCACTACAGGAACACCCAGCACCACATCAATGGGGATGAGTAATTCAAATGGAATTCTGTATTCCAGCAGAATGTGACAGCTCACACCGAAAAGGAGCATCTGCTACACCGGTGGATGTGTTTTTCCCTACCTGCAGCAGATGCCAAACCCAGGAGGGCCTGAGCTGTGCATCCTGCCTCCATCCTAACAGTGCCAGGGCTGGGGACATCCTCCTGCTGCTACAGCAGCCAACAGTGACGTCCCCAACACCTTCACACCCCCATACACACACTCTAAAATGTGGGCAGGAAGAAAAGGTGGATCAGTGCAAACCTTTGATGCATAGTGCTGGGGGGAGGCATTATTCTGGAACGTCATTACAATAGTGCAAAAGCCCATTTCTGACAAAAATTTATAGGTGAAATGCCATGAGAAAGGTGATTATTCAACCATCCACTGTACCCAACAAAACAAACTGCAACACACCTCTATTCTCAATAAGTCATCTGAGAAACAAGCTGGGATCTGTTTCTGCTGGAATCACTATACAGATTCCCCAGAGACGCAACCCTGCATTGGTCACTGATGATGAGTCAGCTCCACTCCATTTTCTGAAAATTTTGTTATTTTGCAAAGACCTAAAGACTGAATGAGTCAAAGACTTTTCCCTCCCCTCCAGCAAGAGTTGTTCCCAGCAAGGGCTGTGACAAGGCAGAATCGAGGCTGCTGCTGCTGTGGTCCCACAGTGCTCGGTATGGGAGCGGAAAGCAGAGACATGGGGATTTTTAAACTGACACTATTCCCCACAAGTACAAACCGATATTCTGAGAATAAGCAGAATGAAATGGAAGAAGAAATCAGTTTGCCTGCTTGGCTTGAGGCTTGGGGTTTTGGTACATATCAGAATGAATTTGCCAACCCGCAAGAAGGATGCCGGGGGTGCGGAGGAGCGAGGTGAAGGGGATGCCAGAGCCAAGAGTGTGTTAAACGCGGGCAGGTACGGCCACCTTCGACCTTTGCTTCCCGGCAAGGAGCAGAGCGATTCCGCATGCCGAAGCGCTCGTCAGGAGCCGCACGCCCGCCGTGGCCCAGTGACCTTTCTCC
>VZRH01003113.1:1260272-1297019 GCA_013397555.1 Urocynchramus pylzowi
ATCCCCGGGCTGCGGGGCCGCTCCCCGGGCAGCCCCCGCGCCCCCGCCGCACCCGCTCAAGGGACCGCCCCGGCCCCCGGCTGCGGCATCCGCGGGATGCACCAGGGCCAGCCCCGGTGCGAGCCAGGGCACCTGCCCCGCCTGGGTACCAGAATCCCCGGCTCTGCGGGAAACGAGACGAGGTGACTTTTAAAAGGCCCTTCCAAGCCACACTGATTCGATGGAAGTCCCCGTTTAGTCTGAATTAGCTAAATTAGAATTGCCTAGAATTCAGTTTAGGATTTAATTTTAATTCCCCGTCTTCATAAAATTTCAATTCCCCATATCCTGCTTGAGGCAAGACTGGTGGGAAAGGAGGAGGGGAGGATTTGAAAGAAGATCTGTGAGCATGTGAGGCTGTGTGTTATATCTGGTGAGTGTCCAAAGGAGCTGTCAGGGGGCCAGGGGTCAGCGAGGCAGCAGGACTCCACCCGTGGGGACTGACTGCGGGCCGTGGAGAGGCTCTCGTGAGTTAGGGAGCTGACAGCTTTCCTAACTCTCCCTCCAACACACGAATCAGCCCTCGCAGCTTACAGGGAAGCTGGGCTGGGTCCAGAGCAACACTGGCGACAAAACACTCAGGCAGGGAGTGCTCTGCTATCAGAGGGGAGCAGAGGTGGAACTGGGTCACTTTTAGGATGAGATATCAACCCAGTCCTGCACTGTTGGAGGTCCCTGGGACGCACGGAGCATCACCCACAAGATAAACATGGGAATCATCTCAGCCAGAAAACTGCTGATGGTCTGGCTGGTCACCCTTCTGCCCCCACCACGCAAGGGATGACTGTGTCAAAAAAAGAATCCTTGCTGAGAGTTTACATCCCACCCACGGGAACGTTGGTTTGTTTTGGTTTGGTTTTTAATTAGTTCTTTCCTGCTCTTTCTCCCTTGCACAGTGGCAATGGATGGTGAGAGGAGGCAGTTTCCCTGCTTGTGCTCTTACCTGGCTCATACCTTTGCTTTCCCAACAGCATTTCTCTGAAGGGCACTGCTCCCATGGCAGGGCTGTACCCCATCATGTGAGTGGTGCCTGCCCTGGCACAGCCCAGGAGCAAGGTTGGAGTCATGCAGCTGAGCACACACACAGCACTTGGGAACTTTGGTCAGGGTTCAAACTAAATAAACCCTGCAAGGAACTTAATGCTGAACTGAAGTGTATAAATGAAGTGGCTTGTGGAATTCAGTGGGATCTCAGGAATTTCTTGTCATGACAGGGTGGTAGAGAGGAAAGGATTGTGTGTAGCCACATACTGACCTTCGAAAGGCAGCTGAGGCAGCAAAGGCTGAAGGAACTGTGCTGGATATCAAATCCACATTAAAATAAAGTGTGCAGCCTGCCACCAGGGTAAGAACCCACGGGAACAAGAGGTCTCTTTCAAATTTGGAAAGTTCTTCTGACCACAGTCATTTTGTTGATCCAGGCACCACTATGAGAGTGGGTGTTGTAACCAGAGTGCAGAGTTACAGTCAGGGTGAAGTGTCAGGTCTCAACACCCTCTCTGTTCTCCCTCTGGCAGCAGCTGGTACCTTCCCTCTTTTCCTGCATCCTGGGGCCTGTCAAAGCCTGCCCTGGATCACTCACTGTCCCATGAAAAAACGTTGCCCAGCAAAAAAGCAGTGGGCAGCTTTCTGCTGGGGTGCATTGAACCTCCTCCTCCAGGAGTCAGAGGAGCAGGGGAAGCGAGGAGGCTGCTGTGGCACAGGCAGGACTCCAGAGGGGAGCAGGGGCACAGGATATTCCCCAACCTCCCTTTGGCCCAGTCACAAGGGTGCACTTTCACCCTGAGCAGCAGCTCCTCGACCTGCCCCTGCCAAAGTGCAGCCTCAGCTCTTTGCCCTCTGCAAAGGTAAATCTGATAGTAATGAGTGTGATTTGTGGAGCACTGTTTTCCAGCCTTGCTCTCTCCCCATGCATCATCCTGCTGCTGCCCCAGACTATCAAATGTATTCTTTTATTACCTCTGGGCATAAAGAAGTATTTTATTACTTTTAGACATGCAGAGATTGCAGCCTGTTTCCTGTAGCTTTTCTCTGAACAGCCAGACCATGAAGAAACCAGCCCAGCCCCTGCCCCACATTGAGCCCTTCCAGCCCCACAGGCACCCACAGGTTTTTTGGGAGCTCCATGGAGTATCGTTGGCTGAGATTAATTTTCACAGGCTGCCCCTGCAGTAGAGGCTGAGTGCACAGAATCACAGAATCATGGAATTATTTATATTGGAAAACACCTTGAAGATCATCAAGTCCAACTTGACTGAGTTAACCCAGTACTGCCAAGTCCACCACTAAACCATGTCCCCAAATGCCACATCTACACAGTTTTAAATCCCTCCAGGGGCTGATGCTGCAGGCGGGCTAAGAATGAGCAGAGAGACAAAATGTTTAGTATTTGTGGGAGATAATTTTTCATTAATTTCTGGAACACACATCTACCAAAAGATGGCAGCAAATCTCCTCATATGGAGTTGGGCATCAGTGTCATCTGCTCTCTTGGGCTCTATTTTTCCTACAGGTTAAAAACTGTAGATTATCCTGGGGAGTGCCAGAAGAACAGGAGGATTACACTAAATGTTCTCAATCTAATGCTTGTGACTTCAGTTTAAATTTTACAAATTCCTTCTACAGTATAAGAAATCTCCCAAATACTCTAAATGTCAGTTCCCTCTTTTATTTTGACAGTTCTTAGTTTTTAGTAATGCTACAGCTTAATTTATTTAACTTATTTTAACAGGTGAAAAGAGAACATAAGGGAATGCATCATAATAGATTTGACTAACAATAATTCTACAAATAGTTCACATACAGGATCTGTCTAAATGTTCCTTTTCCATCACAGGCTTTAGGTCTTGAGCACTCAGAGCAGTTTGTTTAACACCAGTTTGCTGGAGGAATTGCCCCATCTTTCATTATATAAATCTGCATGTCAGTCAGAGGATTATTTTTAAGCTCTGTTCTGCATCACTAATGAATATAGACATGACTCTGGTTCTGATACTATTCATACCAAGTTAGCTGGAAATAAATCAAAGTCAGTAGAGTCACTGCAGGTACCAAAATGTGGGCTCCCCTCAGCTCTGGTGACAGTCCTGGGGCTGGGCTTGCAGCAGCTGTGCTCTGTGCTCCCTGGCATGGCACAGCTTTACAAAGCAAACCACAAAACGAGGCTTTTATTCAGGAGTTAGTGATGGGAAGCATGGAAGGATCAGCCCTTTTGCATCTTAAAGTATGCTTCTGATTAAATTTCTTCATAAAATGGGACCAGTAAATAATATTTTCAATAATCACTTTTACATACCCAAATTGTGCAAAACTGTCATTTCCTCCAAAAAGAACTTACCTGCCTAAAATAAAGCTGTGAGAAAAAAAATGCAGCTTGTGAATTCTACATGAACAGCTAAATCTAATTCAACTGCAATTTCATTCACATCACATAACATGTTTGAACAGCAGAAAAATTCATTAGCCAGAGATCCAAGATGTATTTTTTCAATAAAGTTTGGTTTGGCTCTCTTTAATAACAAAAATGTTTTCATCTTGTTAACCTGCAAGGAATCCATTCATAATCACTCAAGAACATGCTGGTGGAATCATAAAATAAGCAGGGATGCCTCACTGCTGGATATCACACTATGTAAACATATCTTCATGCTTCTTACACTGATAAACTCAAGCCAGGCTGTGCTGCTCAGAGCCAAGCCCTCGCTGCCTGCTGTGCCCATGTCAGAGACAGGTTGTTTCCACTGCAGAAAACCCTGCCCTGGGGAAGCTTACACAGCTCTGATGCTCCACAGAGCATCTCCGTGTCAGAATAAACAATCTTTACCTGGGCCAGTGTGAGTGGGCTGCTGCTGGTCTCTACAAATGAGCACTAGCAGCTATTTACCAGCAGCAGCACAGCCCTCTCACAGCCACCCAGTGTCTGTTCTCTCAATGTGACACAAATATCTTAAAAACTCTGCAAAATAGTTGTGAGGTTTTAACTGATTATTTTCACAAAACACAGTATGGACCAACTAATCATGCAAGTTTTCCTTGAGGATCCATAACCTCTGGGCCAAGCAGCCAAGAGTGGCCATGCCAGCCAGCCCAGCTGCAGCCAGGACAGGCTGAAGCTGCTGCAGCTTCACACAGGGGAAGGAGGAGCTGATTCCACATGTGGACTCAGCTCAGAAAGCTTGTTGGTTGTTCCTATTCCCACGTGTCCACTCTTCCACCTGCCTGGAGTTTCCAGGCATTGTTCAGCTACTAAACCAAGATGTGTCCCCACAGAAGGTTGTGTTCTGCCCTAGCCAGATAAACCAGCCCAGAGCCTGGTTTTCCCCTGCACAGCAGGCTCAGTCCTTCATGATGCTGAAAAAACCACGAGAGATGGTGCTGAAGGGAAAAGAGATTATTCATGGAATTCTGTGGATGGATGCTGATCAGCACATTTCTGGGGTGAGGGAGCCCTGTTCAGGCTTCTGTCCTGGCTGCACCCAAACATCCTTCATCAACAGGTGGGGTGAGCTCTGCCAAGAGAGTAAAGCCTGGCTCAAAACACCGAAGAAAGGATTATTACCATGTATCTTCTAAAGTAGCACCTGGCAGGCTGACCAGTGCTGGGCACCCACGGCCAGTGTGCTACACCAGTGCTGTGCCACAGAGCCTGCAGTGGGCTGGGCACTGGCAGGAGTGGGGGCACACGGGTGTGAGAAGGCCAGAGAGGGCTGTATTGATTTTTGAGGAAGAAAGCCAAAAAGTAGAAAACAAAAGGGGGAGGCAGGGAGGCAATAAAAGCGTTTTAACCACAGCTCCTTTTGATGTTGGAAAATAACAAAGAGATTGACCTGACACTATTTCACCCCTCACTGTCTCCCTCTGGGTTATGTTTTTATTTCCCTGAACCAGTAATGATCAAAGCCAAGAGTCCCTCCATCACTGTATATTTTCCTTTTCACTCCAAACAAAAGTTGCAAAGGCTGCAACACTTTCTCTCACGCCTGTCCTGGTCCAGTGGTCTGCTTCAAACAGAGCTGTTTGCAGGAGCAGCAACTCCCATGGTCTCATAACCTCACCTTCACACTGCAGGGGCAAAACAGCCCCACCCAGGCAGGGGAGAGGGAAAGTGATGCACACCCTCTTCGTGGGGTGCAGCTGGTCAAAACAGATGTCGTGGCTTTTACAACTTGAATTGTTTGGGGAGAGGTGGAAATTCAATGTGTCAGGTAAGGCTGGAGTAGAAGCCTCCTTGAGGCCAGAGCATGGACAATATCTACACAGGCAGATAGTGATGGGGCAAGGGAGAATGGTTTTAAACTGAAAGAGGAGAGCATTTGATTAGAGAATTAGATGTTAGGAAGTAATTCTTCCCTGTAAGGGCAGTGAAGCCCTGGCACAAGCTTCTCTGAGAGGCTGTGCCTGCCCCATCCCTGGGATTGTCCAAGGCCAGATTGGACAGGGCTTGGAGCACCCTGGGATAGTGGAAGGTGTCCCTGACCATGGCAGGGAGTGTGAAGCCTTTAAGAGCCCTTCCAACCCAAACCATTCTACGATTTTATGGCATCTGTAACCACAGGGAAGTGGGGAGTGACACAGAGGCATCAACTGCAGGGAGCTGTGCCTGCAGGCACCGGAGAGATCCTCGAATGAGAGAACCATTTAGGTTGGAAAAGACCCTTAAGATCATCAAGTCCAGCTGCACTTAACCCAGCATTTCTATGAATTCTTCTTCAGAGAATAAAAGAAGAAAGAGAAGGAAGAAGCTGAAGTCATGACCTCCTAGCATACATTTTTCTGCGTATATTGAAGAACGTGTCAGCCCTCTTCACTTCTCAGAAAAAAATCAAACCCAAAATTATCACAGGCCACAGTATTTTCTAAATACCATGATTATCTTGTCTTGCAAATAACACTAGTGAAGCAGTGAAGATACGGTATGTCAGATAAATAGGTGATAAATGCATGCCAAGCAAAACATCATTTGTAGTCAATTTAAATTCAGGAAGCATTGGTATTAATCTAGCAGATAAGTTTCTACATTGTGGTTACAGAGCTGCAGACACAATTATTAGCTGCTATACAGTCTAACACATCTTTTACTTGTCGAGGACCAGACTGCTAAATAGAATTGGAAAAAAAGTCATTGAGTCACTGGAAAAAAAACTAACTGAGTAAGGGTCAAGCAGTGGAAGCTGCAGGGATAAGCAAGAGGACTCAGTGAAGGAAGAAGCTACCAGGGCTCGTTGCTGACTGCCAGCATAAGCATGGCCTGAAGATTCATGGCCATGTAAAATGGTCAAGGAAAATTCACCTTGGCAAACAAGAGCTGCTGGAGCTGAGGGTTTGCTTGTTTCTGCCATCTTCAGCAATGGAGTTTTAGTACTAGAACACTTCTAGAAGCTAACAGAGCTAACAGAGGCAACAAAGTATTCGATATTTAAAAAAAAAAAAAAAGAAAAAAAAAGGGAGGGGAGAATGGAGAATGGTTCAGCTCTATTTAAATGGTTATTTAATCAGGTCATATTTAGGCTGCCTGATCAAATAATCTTACAAATACAGATGTGTAACACCGGGGTTTTTTAAAAACAAAACAAAACTAAGAACATCTGTTCTTCAGCTGCAGTATTTATTCTGTGCAGTTAAACCGAAGGCATGAGATCAAATCTAAATGTGGTTGGGTTATGTGTGAGCATCTCAGCCTGAAATGCAGCTGTATCTGCAGTATCCAATGAAACAGGACATGTGGGTTTAGACTACAGTTCTCTAAATTCCTCCAGGTAAAACTGAGTGTACAGAGAACTTCTCTAAGCATTGTGACAACTTGTTTCTGCTGTTGCTGAGTGGATACAGCTGGGATTAACACTGAAGGAGACAGTAGAAATCAGCACTGGACTTGGAAAATAGAATAATTTTACCTATTTATGTAGTGCAATAAATAGGGTCCATTAAATCACTGGATATCCTCAATAGGATAGACACAGCCCTACAGCTTTTCCCTTTGGCCACCTTATTCCCATGGGAGCAAGGGAATTTCTGGTTCAGGGAAGAACAGCCCTTGCCAATGAGCTGCATTCCCCTCAGTACTGCAGACAAGCAAAGCCCCCATGGAGAGGTGGGTCCTTTCCACCCCACAGAGGGTTTAGACCCATCCTTGGCATTATAGAGGAATAGCCAGAGTTCTCATCTCCATTCCAAAACACACAGGTTTTCTTCTTCAAAAAAAAAAAAAAAAGAATATCAGAACTGGCCAACAACTGACTGACAAGAACAGTAGGGATGTGATAGCAGAAATCTGAGAGGAAGGACAACATGGTCAGGAGCCTGCAATAGAAAAGGTCTTTCACAGCTCCACCAGCAAGTCCTGGCATCAGATTAAAGCTGGGTATCGAGTGTGCCTGTAATCCCTCCCCTGGCAGGAATGGGAGGGCTGCATTAGCACAAGACAAATTGCTGGTTGCAATAGAAGCTGAGGGATGCTCTGGGAAAGAGGGATTGTTTTTTCTGGAAGATAAAAGAAGCTGGCTTATCTGTGAAGGAGTCTATTATGTGTTCCTCAGAGGGCACAGGTCCTGCTGGGGGGAGCAGGCTGGGCCGTGGTGCTGAGAACGTCTGTCACCAGACTCCTTGGAAAGGGGCTCTTGATGATCCTTACAATTCACACTTTCCAGCCAAGGATCTCATGGAAAGTGCTGCCTGGGAGCTCTCCTTAAGCCCACTTTATGCTTACAGAAATGCCTAAAAAGAGATTTATTCCTAAAGAAATATTTTCTAGAGCTGGTGATGAACATTGCTAGTTGCCTTGAGGTCATCCCACTGAGCCTTGCAGGAAGGAGAAGTGAGTGACTTGAGCCAAGAATCCTTAAAATTTTTGGTTTGGTGTTTATACAAAAACAAAGGCAGGTGCAGAATAAAATTGGTGTAAAAGATCTTGCAAAGTCCATGTGGGAGAGTTGAGGAGGGCTTCCCTTCCAAATCAGAAGGAAGATCAGAGCAAAATCTCCAGCTACTTGCTCAAACACAGGTGAGCAAGTTTAGATGCTTCACTGCACTCAGCTGAGCTCAGCACAGCCTTTCCATGGATCCCAACAGAGTTTGGAGCAGACAAGATTGTTTCCCAAGCACAAGCCAAAGCATTACCCAATGTCTGGCACTTCTGCTGAGGCTGGGAGCAGCCCATCTCCTGGGAATGCAAACCTTGAGAGCTCAGCAGATATTTGCTTTTCTTGCTGCATCCAGCCTGGATAAAGTCCAGAGAGCAGGACAGTAACAGCAGCTTGCAGAGCATCCTGTAAGGATGTGGAATTTCCTCTTTTGGAAGAAGCTCTGCCCTTTGATCTATTCCACCTTAGAGAAGGAAAAGGCAATTTTCCTGAGATACATCAGTCACCATGTGGGAATACCCTCAATTATGAAAGAACAAGGCAGAAGCTGACAATAAACCCCAGCTCCCTACACACACATGCACAAACACACATCAGCCTCTATTCCATTGACTGTAATTAGTGGTACCATTTTCTGTTCTCTTTTGATCAAAGTGTTTTATTTCTGTCTGTCCAAAAGTCTCTTTTTGATTTTTTTTGTCCTATACTTTGATTGAAAGCTTTAGTGAAGGAAATTCCTCCATGAGTTCGATAATTGGCAGGCCAATTCCTGAACAAGGCACCCAACAAACAAAATAATTCATCATGACAAAGGTCCCATTTGGCAGAGGATGTTAACAGAAGCCCAGGGCACTTTAGGAGCATGTTTGACACTTGGTTTTAGCAACTTCAGGCCATAACTTAGATGCATGTCACCCCTGTAGTGACAGCAGGGGGACAGACGTCTCAGGGGAAGGGCCACACAGTGGGACAGCCACCACCTGTTCCCTGCCAGCAAAGACCATTAGACCACAATTATTCTGCAGTTTTAGGCTTTGATTGCCAATATTTTTGAAAGCAGTTATGTATACAAAGACAGAATTCATAAAATATTATTTAAAGCAATCCTTTAGAGAAAGACAGAGCTCATTAAATATGCTAAGACCTCTTCATAATGATTTTTTTCATTTATTATGTTGTATTTCATTCTCATGAAGGATGGCAAACTAAAAGCTCTATCCTAGTGCATCCCTGGGAGGGAAAGGGCAGGAACAGGGAGGTGGCAGAACTGCACTGGATAACAGAGTGGTATTTAATGGGGCTATAGGGCAGGATAGATTATGCATTAAGTGCATCCTGCTGCCTAAAGCAGCCACAGAAGTATAAAAAAATGTAACATTGAGGGAAGAAACCTCACTGCTAGGCTTAGCCTCTGCTAGTCAGACAAGAACAGCTCACATGTGCCATCTAGTGATGCTGCTATTTCATACACTGGGAATTCTCCAGGCAGGCCCAAAAATATTCAGCAAGACTGGAGGACCCACAGCCACGAGGGTGGCCACCAGCAGAGCTGTACAGGCAGCCCTGTCTGACAGCCCCTGGCTGCTGGTGCAGCCCTCTCCGTGCCCAGGCTTAGGATTGATATGAACACAAAGCCAAAAATAACCCAAAACAAATTTCCCAAATACAGTAGCAAGGCTTGTGTTAAAATCCACATATTTTGTGGACATGTACAAAAAATACACTTGGTAAAAGCAGTATAACTAAATAGCCAAGAGCTAAATAATAACTACTCTGTAACTAGATTAACTAATAACTTGGAACTAAATAGCACCAGTAGAAGGCACCAGTAGAAGGCACCAATGCTTAAATCTGAAGAAAAACCAAGGTTTTTAGAAACATGTTAATTGAAGATGTCCTGGGATCATGATCAGAGCAGATGGGCAGATCAAAGCCTTGGCATTGCGTAGGATTTATAGGGACAAAGTACCAGAGGCAGCAAATGAAGGGCAGATATTTATCATTTTAATTAAAGGAAGTGGGTTTGAAGGGCACTGGCAGAAGGAGGATGTGGGAATAACCATTCCATTAAAAATGGAAATGCCTTTTGCCAATACTGCTGCATTTGTCACTGGGATGAAGAACAAGTTGTGTGGAGTTTCCCATCTGAGGGGGGGAGGAGCTGGGCCCAGAGATGCTCCAGAGCCAAGAGCCTCTCCCATGCCTGTGGGCTTGAGGCCATTTCATGTCACATTGGTGGGGGCTGGAGAACCTCAGCACCCACAGCTCAGTGCTGGTGAAGAAGCTCTTCCTGGAGAGCTCAGTGGGGTGAGCAGCCCCAGAGCAGCTCCAGCAGAGAAAATGAGGTGAGAAGGGCAGGATGGAGAGTGACCAAGGGCTGCAAACCCAGCTGCCTTCTAAGGACTCCATGGCTGGGCTGGTGCTGTCAGAGCAGTAACACACTGAGCAGTAACACCCAGGCTCTGCTGATCCCAAACACTCATTAAAGCTCTGACACGAGTGTTTGGTGTCCAGCTTGTCCAAAGCAGTTTCCATGTTTACCAATAATATCTCCATCTTTCATGCTTCCATTTACCTTCCTTGATTGCAGAATATTGTCAACCTTTTTCAAGGCAATTCCATCTCACACAGGATGGTTGTAGCCATCTCCTACTGCAAAAAATACCTTTTCAAAGCAGGGGATGCAGGGAGAGGAAGGGATCAGTGTTTGCCTTCACTTCAGGCAGTCCTCCATTGGAAATCTGCTCTCTCACACCAGCCTCTCTGAGGGGTTGCCTTTCAGGGATATTGAGTCTTAGGGATGTAACCTGACTTTTCCCTTTGCTGCTTCAAGTCCTGCATTGTGCAGATCTGCAATATTAAAGATGCCCCAAGATCCCTCCCAAACTGTTTGTTCCCCTGCTTCTTCGTTAGTAAGATGAATGGTTCAGCTCACTTTCAACCCCCAAGTGATTGCCCTTTTCCCTGAAATAACTGCTGATTTTATCTCTTATTTCCCTATACACCTACTCCCATATTTCTTTAAGTTTATCCCCGAAAGCCCCGAGTTTTTCGTGCTCACTTTTCATGGCCTGCAGCTTTTCTTTTAACATTAAGAGCATTGTTTCTGGCAAGACATTAAGGTGCTCATCAAATGCCAACATAAAAGCCATAAATAATACCCCATTTGCATTCATATTTTGATAGTCCCTCCATCTCTGCTGCAATGGTGTCTCTCCCTGTCTGCATCCTCTTGGCCCAGGCTGTGTTCCTTCACCCAAGCTGGGATCACACCTTTCCTCTTTCCACCTGGGACAGTTGTCCATTCAGTGCAGCAACAAAGGATATTCCTTCATTTGGACTTCAGCCTCTTCTTCTTCACTTTCAAAAGTCTCATCTCCTGGAGAAGATCAGGGAGGTTTTGGCAATCTGAAAACTCAAAAACTGTTCCTCTTTCATTTTGCAGACTGCTATGGAAGGGTGCTGCAGGTCTCCAGCAGTGGCTTGTGTTCCTCCAACTGCTGTGCTGCAGGGACAGTCAGCACCACTGAGTTAACTGCAAGGTTTTAAATGCACTAAATGCATTACAGCCTGGCTCTGTGGCCACAAATACCCACCAAGAGGAGCATTGCTTGGATGTCTTCAGCTGCAGACCACATCTCTGCTTCAGCAGAGCCTGGTCCTTTTTTCCCCCCCTTGATTTAAGATCTGTCCTCTCCCAGGTTTCCACCACCTCACATGTTCCAGCCTAGGATATGTCACAAGGGACAAGATCTCAGTCTGCCTTTGTTGCCAAGTTATAGGAAATGCTTTAAAGCAGGTAAAATCAGATCTCTCCTGGAGGGTGAAAAGGGATGAATGGAATGGCTTCAAAAAAACTTTGATTACCAGCTGATTTCATTAGGTCTTGTCCCCTTTTCAATAAATTTCAGGACTTCAGCAACAAACTTGAACTTGGAAGGTCAGCAATGGGATTAAGAGCAGCCATAAAAATGAGCAAAGCCTGCAAAAGTTATGGCCAGCGCCATGAATCTTCCCAATTATCAGCTTCTTATGCTTAGGGAGAAAACATCCCTCAGCTTTAGCTTTCCTGCCTTCCTTGGGGAGATTGGTTGCATAACTCTCCTTTCTAGTAGTTCTTAGTAGAGAGACATGGGTTAAAGAAATTAAATCATTCCCATTTGAGGACCAGTAAGATTTGCACCTCCAGCAGTATACATTTGATGGATATCCCTGTAGCTGCTCTTTATTTAATCTTGTAATTCAGATGTTACAGCTTAGAAATTCCTCAAAGAGTAAAACTCCCATTCATCACTTCCAAAATCATGGATGGTATTTCCCAGGTTGCAAACTCTTCCTTCTTTGAGTCTGCTGTGTGCAGGGGAAGAAGGCAGAATAAAAGAAAAAACTTGAAGTTAATTTACTCTGTTATTACTATCTTACTCTCTGAGGCTGGTTTTGGAGATGGACACCAACATCAACCCTCATGCCCCAGCCTTCCTGGAAGATGCCCTGTTCACAGGTTCTCTGTGGCAGCAGCATGGCCATGAACACATGCAGTGCACCCACGCTATTATTCCAAAATAACGTGGAAAATGTATTCCATGTTATTTTGGAATAACAGAATATTCCGTTATTCCAAAATGGAAACAGGTTGTGAACCCAGCACAGATCACACATGGGGTGTGTTATCATTAACACTTGGCCCTTTGAATCCAAGTTGAACCTTACTTAGGTGTTTTGCTCTTTCTTTTAGCTCCTTTGGCATAAACAAACTCATCTGGAGCGGCACAGCAACCCAGAGGTTGTCCTGTTCCTCACACCCAACCAGTCCTTCTGTCCAGCTCAAAGACTCAAGGTCCAGGGGAAGCTTTTGAGCTCTGCCCCATTTCCACTCCTCACTCCTCTGCCCACACTCAGCCAGCACACAGCAGTGTTTAACAGAGACCATGCCATGAGCACACCCCAGGCTGAGACTGAGAAGCTGAAGGGCTGGCAAGAGCCACACAAAAATTCCCCAAAACCTCTACCAGCCATGGAACCAGCAGAGCATGAAAGCCAAGGTGCAGAACACTGCTCTGCACAGAGGCTCTCACCCCCAAGTAGGTCACAGGAGACATAACACAAGGTTTTCCCCTTCATGAAAGAAGAATCATGTGCTCTTTATGTGGCAAGGAACACGCAGTGGAGGCAGCTCTTGCAGCCTACTATGCAGAGTCACATTCACAACCTTTTTCAGAAACAGTCATGTGAAAACAAAGGGGTTAAAACCTTTTAGATTTATGGAATGGAGTTGGGGTGTTTGGGGAATTGGATTTTGGGTTTTTTAAGTCAGACTAAGAGAAAATAATTTGTTTTAATGATGGCTGCTTAGTGGGTTTCCTGATCAAAGGCAGCAGTGTCTGCAGAGATCACTTATGAACGTCAGGTCTCTCCAGCCCCCAAATAATGTTATTGCATTGGTGAAGTTTTCCTCAGGCAAAGCCTGCCAGCCCTAACCACATGAGCTGGCTAGCAGAGGCATGGTGTGACTAACCTGGATCCAAACCCCTGGTCTGAGACAAAGCAGGCAGACTGGTGCCAGCAGGGCCAGAGGAGGTCCAACAGTAGAGCTGAAACACTGCTGGCCAGTACCCTTGCTGTTAGAGTTGGGATTTTTTTCTGGGTTAGTCTGATGGTCCTACAAGATTTAAAGGCCCTTTAGTGCAGCCTCTCATCAAAAAGTGACTTAGTGGCAGATTTTGCCCAGTCTCCTGAATTTCCCCAGTCTCCTACAGACTCCCAAACATCCTCTAATACCTTTAAAATCAGGGAAATTAGTCATAAAATCCTACTCCTTCACAGTATTAAAAAGGAAGGAACAGAAATTTCTGCCTCCAGCCCTTTGCTGGCCTCAGCTATTAATGCTCCTTCGAGCAGGAACAATGACTGGTTGAGCTGGGCAGGGATGGAGAGGGCTCCAGAGGACAACACTGACAGCAGCACATTCCAGGCTATGAGTACAGCACCATGAGGGCTTTCCAAAACAGGGACACCAACAAGCTGCCCCAAAGTGCCCCCACATTGCCCAGCAGCACCACATACTGTTGCCTTTTTTTTTTTTTTCCTTCTAATAGGAGCAAAATAATTCCATACCAACAGCCAAACTACATGCAGCTACTTCTGACACTGGTTAAAACTAACCTTGTGGTTCTTTGAACATTTGCTTGGCATCTTCCTGAAGCACTTGACCTACATCTTCCTCCTATTCTTCCTTCTGCTTCTGTATATTCAAATTAACTACTTAAGGAGTTATTTGTTTTTCTGTGCTTAGCAGTAATACAAGCTCTAATGATACAGAGAAAAGCCTCATAGGTCAGTCATGTGTTCAGCCCATGACATCTGCCACACACCTTATTTATAAAGCAAATCCTCCTTTCCCTTTAGAGTAGCTCATGGGTTGCTGAGGCCCTTCTATACTGCACTAGTCAGACTGGAGATCTTAATTGACGCTTACATGGTCTCTGCAGGTTGTAGCAGCTAATGAGCAGTTTCCATTTGATTTGATCATGAAATATTTAAGCAGAGCTGGACACATGTTTCATCATGTCTCTCCCTTGGACAAGGGTGGTACCAGGTACCAGCTCCTGGGCTGTCCCTTCTCCCCTCTATCCTCAAAACACCCAACAAGCCAGGGAGGTACAAGGCTTTGCAGCTCCAAGTAATGGATGGGGCATTGGATACCCCTCCAGCAGCAGCAGCAGCAGCAGCAGCAGCAGCAGCAGTGTGGGATGCTGTCTGTGATGATCACCCAGCACTGCTGCTTTTGCCAGCCACTGCCCATCAGCAAAACACACAGCTGCACCGTGGCAAAACCTGCTTCCCACATGCTGCACAAGAAGCAGCTTCTGACAGACTCCCAGCCAGGAGCCTGCTGGTGCTCACCCCGTGGCTCCCAGGGCTCTTTGCTCCGTTACAAGTAAGCAGTTTGCACTAATGGCATGCATGGCCTTAAAGAGCCATTAAGTGTTATAGCAGCATTTGGGCTAATTAGTAAAATCCACATCAGAAGGCGTGAGTTCCTGCTATCCTTCCTGTTTCATTATGAATAGTAGATCAAGAAGTTAAAGTCCAGCCTTTAAAAGGTGACCAACACCTAAACACCTTGGCAGTCTGGCCCCAAGCAGTTTGCGTGGGGCTGTGCAGTACAGGGTCAGAGCCAGGATACTTTCAGAAAGACATTTGCTGCAAATTCTGGGTTTGTTCTTACAGACACAAACCTCCTGTGACCTCAGTAGCAGCCCCATTTGCTGATACCCAGAGAGGTGACCTTAGCAGGTGGCAGAAGAGGGTGACAGAGTTTAAGAAAATGAGATTTGATCTTCTGAGCACACCTGAGAAGTCCAACCCATTCCCACTGCTCAAACAGTGTGACTCAAATCTCAGCCAGGGACAGAGGAGGGATTTAGAACAAGAAGGGCATGATCTTTTTAGGTATTTCTCCCAAGCTACCTCCACAAGACTGAAACACCCGAGACCACAAAAGCCATGAAGAGGCTTTAGGTACGATGGGAGAATGATTCCCATGAGAAGATCGTAGGTGTGGATCCTGCCCAGCCCAGACACGTCTTTTAGGTCAAGCAGTGGGTGTCAGTGCCTGTCCAGTACAGGAATCCCTTATTCACAGCAGCCTTCAACTGTGTGCATGGCAACTCTGCCTATCCCATCAACTGACCACCCTTGAGGAAAAGGTAAAGTTTTATCACCAGCACAGAGTGACACTTTTGGGCTCTCCTCTCATACACAGAAGTGGCAGAGGGGAATTTGGGCAGCTGTTTCTCCAGACAGAAGCAGGAGGTTGAATTTAGCCAAGCAAGCACTTTGCTATGCCAAGAACATTTTCATGTGAAATTGGTCATGTTAGTTTGAGCTCAAAGCACAGTGCAAGGGATGTTGGTTTGGTGATGAACTCCTTGTCAGGTTACTCAGTATTCAGAATCTTGGACAGGAGAGCAAATCTACAAACTGTTTCTTAAAGAAAAATGTAAAGTGTCATTTTATTTGGTGTTTCAATAGTCTTTTTTTAAGAGAGGTGATGCACTTGGAAATACAAACCCTTCAGAATTCTTTCCATACCTTGCAATTTGCTGGTTTGTGAGAGAATTCTGGTTCTGTTACCCAGAAAAACAGATAAACTTCTTTGTGCATCTTGATCACCTTGCCAGAGCATAGGAGTTTCCATGGTCATTAGCATAGAATCAGCATCCCTTGGGAAGTTCTTCTGGAGATTCTGACATTGTGGTGATTACAGATTCAGTGGCCACACAGCCAGTTTGATCCTCATCCATGTACTCATTAAAGCTTGTAGCTACAGCTGAACACTGGATAAAGCAGAGGAGTGGAATTGCTATAGTTTTAAGCAATTTGATTAAAAAAATGACTATTTCAGAGGTATCCTTAAAACTGGAATTTAGGTAGTTCTCAATAAGACCTGTACAAATCCCTGATTACTTGCTCTTTGCTGACTTTCTCACTGCCAATAATTATTGTGGTTTACCCGTCTCCCAGCAGAACCTTTCTTAGTTCCCTAATTAAAATTCCATTGTGGGCATCATCTAAGAACTCACAATCCAAAAAACTCAGGCCATTGCACAAAACAGATCCAACTCATCCTTAATGTAAGCCCATTGCAATGGAGTCAACAGCTACACCCAAAACCAAAGAACCAAAGCCTGCAAATAGCTCCTGGGCTCCTCCAGCCTGCCTTTCTCCCACTGGGATTGCTCTCCACCAAAACTCCCTGGGATTTATAGCAATGTCATTTTCAACAAAACTCCCTGGGCTTTCAAGATCTTGCTTGAAGGGCACATCCTGATGTTTCATCTCCATTTTGCTTCTCCCCACCTTTAACTGCCACTCCACACACTGCACTAATAAATGGTGACATCCCATGACAAGCCATGACCACCTTAAGCATCTCTTGGCTAAGTTTGACATATTTTGCTGGTTTAACCTTTCTTCTCCAACACCCCAAATATTTCTGCCCTTCTCACAAGGCTTAATTAGCTGAGGAAAAGCTCCAAACCCCAATGATGCCCAAACCTGAGCACAGCCACTGATGAGGAATATGTAACATCATGTGGTAGTGGGTAATACCATGAAAATGCCCATTTGTCTGGATAACTGAGATTCATTCCAAATTCATGCCTAACATGGAAACTAACACACCACCCTAATGCCAATTATTAGCTTCAAAGACAGCAGCACAGACTAATGCTGTAGACAGATAATATCAGACATCCCTATATTAAACAAACACAAATGATTTAATTTCATTTCAGATGCACCTGGAAAACTCTGGCTCTCCCATATTATTGTGCTGGTCCCCCCTGGGAATGGCATCAGCTGTGTTCACCCATCCTTGTTCCATCCCAGATGTCATTTCTGTCCATTTGCAAACGTGGGCTGGTGGCACCACACCTTGACCAGCAGTCAAGGCTGTCAATGCAACATATTCTAATAGCAGTTCCTGACTCTATTAAGGTGAAAATAAATCTCTTGAGGAAAAGTTAATCATTAATTTCAGAGATTTAAAACCCCAAACCAGTCTCTCACCCAAGTTACAGTGGGTTCTCATCTGATTCTGTATTAGTAAAATGAGCATCAAAGAAGTTTAAAGTGATTTGGGCAGTAAACTTGCAAGGTATCTTCTGGTTCAATCCAATTTTAACCAGGCATTTTATTATTTTTTTTTTAGGAGCATTTCAGTAGCACTCAAGGGTTTTAACTAGCTTGTTTCATGGAATAACAGGTTGCAACACATGCTGGGTACCTTGTGGATGACAGGTAGTCTGTACTGACTAATTTGTGTAGGTCCTGTTGGAGAAACCACTCAGATCAGTGGGAATTGTCCAAACTGAAACCAGCTGTTAGTGCAAGCTTTTATATGGACCTGGCTCTTTTCAAGATTTAACTTGCATTTGCTCTACTTTCTGTCAGAAGACCAGATCTTCTCAACTACTTATGTTTCTGCACCTTTCTGTCTGTGAACAAAATACCTAGGGAACTCACTCCCATGGCAAGTGTACCATGAAGAGCTCCACAGGATGATGAGGAACCATGCTGGAGTCCTGCATGAAGTCCTGCTCCATGTGGATTATGTGGAAATGCAAGGAAGGAGTAGAGTGCAGTTAAAAGAGAATATCTGCATAATGCGTATTTACTGTTCATTGCCAAGAATAAATTCCATGAATATTTTTGGTGCCTCTTCCAATGTTTCTGGCTTGTATTCTTTACAAAGTGACTTTTAACACAATCTTGTGCATCTGTTTTCATTCATTATAGAGTTTGTTTCCTCATATGATAAAAACAATCTGGCAGCTGAATTATCTGTGCAGAGCAATAGCAGTGCCAAGACATCATCAAGGCTTTTGCAGTTTGAGGCTGGATCTAGACCTGACAAAATATTCCACAACCTTTTCTCCCTTTCTCAGCTAAAATTCCATTGCAGCAGCTACAGCAGCACCTTCAGCATCCAAAATCTGAGAAGAGTGCAAATTCATGGGCAACTCCAACAGGGTGCAGGCAGAGGGGTAATACCTCTGTAAAGTCATGCATCAGCTATTCAGCTCCCCTATGCCAAAGCACTGGTTGTAAGAAACTCTCATGCTATGGGGGTGAAAGCAATGCAGACCTATAAAATCATTACAAGGTTATATATAAAGTGCTGCAAAACCATGGAGTTTTGTTTATATTCTCTCCTGATACATCCTGTAGAATTCTGTATGAGCCTTATTCAAGCAATGGTTATAAAGCCAGCAGATTCTTTCTAGTCATATTAATTTTCTACAATTCCCTCCAGTACTTGGATGTCAGAGGGACTCTCAGGGGTGGCAGTGTATGTTAGGAGTTGCTAAAATCTCTGGATTCCTCTTTTCACATGATATAAATCCTTAGCTCTAAGGGCTAATTTGGAGTGAAACTCACCATCAGACAGTCAGCACAAGGGCTGCATTTCAATTAAATACCCCTTAAACTGTGAAAAGGCTATTTCTTGTGACTTTGGCAAAGCAGCAAATTTCACTCTGACGAAAGTAAAACCATCAGCTAAGACATGTACAATATAACACCTAGACCAGCCCCTGGAATAACTGGGAAATATTTCCTGTCTTCTCCCAAACTGTGAATTGATATTTCCATTGCTAATCTAGTGGCTTTCCATCAGTTACACAACCACTTATGTTGGTTTTGTCCATATATTTTTGTTGGAGTTTTTAGAGGACTCTCAAGGAACTACTTATCCTTTGGACTCATTCTAGAAGGGATGTGTAAGAGGAATATTTTCATTATGGGGAGTTTCCTCTATTAAGACCCCATGAAATGCCAAGCCTAAATGTATAAAGCTACCACTGGGAATAGTCACCAAGAGAACAAATTGTAATTTCATATTTCAGGATCAAAGCAAAATGCACATTTCCCAGCTGATAAAGTTGAGCTTTATACCAGACACTGAAACCAAGAAATACCTGCTCCTGAAGAGAGAGCAGAAGCATATTGTGCAACCCATACATCCAGTGGGAAACACCAGGAATTTACAGTCCAGAGACACCCACAAATGGCTTAGAAATAAATCATTCACAGGGGACAGTATGGAATAAGGAATACCCTGCAAATCACTGCAAGGACCTGAGTTAGCACAGGCAGGAGCCTTCTCCTAGAGATGGAGGGCACAGCGTGGATCTGCCAGCCAGGGCTCGCATCTCCTGGCCATGGCACCTCGCCACAGGGCGTGCTGGACCCTGCTGGACCTCACACAGCTGTGGCACAGCTGCTCCTTTCCTTGGAGCAAGAGCAAGGGAGGAGGCAGCTGCCCATTTTCAGGCAGGTTTCAGTGGGAGCACAGGCATGCCCAAGCCCTGCCTCAGCACAGGGTCAAGCAGCACAGGGCTGTGCCCAGTCTTGCAGCCACCTGGGCTGTGATCCTGTACAGGACTGCTGCTGTCCAATCAGCCCACTATCTTTCCTTCCTCCTCCTTTTAAATTTCCCAGTGAATTGCTGGGAAGTCTTTAAAATACATCAGTTCCATGCAGGTTATTTTTAAGCAAACAATTGGCAAAAAAAGCTGGACTGCAGTTTAATTGGTAAGCCAGGATTTCATCAGTATGGAGTCCTACCTCCAAGTGTTGGGAGATGATTTTTTTTTTTCTCCTTCATTTCACAAACACTGTGACAAGAAAGCTTTCTAAAATCATAGAAGAGTTTGTTTTGGAAGGTACCTTTAAAGATCATCTCACTCAGCTCCCTGCCATAGGCAGGGACGCCTTCCAGGTTGCTCCAAGGCCCATCCAGCCTCACCTCGTGGATCCACATCTTCCATGGGCAACCTGTGCCAAGGCCTCACCACCCTCAAGAGGAAGAATTCCTTCCCAATCGAACTCTACCCTCTGCCAGTCTGAAGCCATTCCAGTTTGTTCTGTCACTCCATGCCCATGTCCAAAGGCCCTCTCCCACTCTCCTGGAGCCCCTTTGGGCACTGAATGGGGCTCTAAGGTCTCCCTGGAGCCTTCTCTTCTCCACACTGAGCAATCCCAGCTTTTCCAGCCTGTCTCCAGAGCAGAGCTGCTCAAGCCCTTGGAGCACCTTTGTGTCCTCCCTGGTCTTGCTCCAGCAGATCCACACATCCTTCTGATGCTGGGGATCCCAAAGCTGGAAACAGCCCTGCAGGTGGGGTCTCAGGGGAACAGAGTAGAGGAGTAGAATCACCTTCCTCAACCTGCTGGTCAAACTTTTGATGCAACCCAGGGTACTGTTGGCTTTCCAGGCTGAAAAGGCACATTCCCTGGTCATATCCAGCATTTCAACCTCCAGAATATGACAAGAAAAAAGTTTTGTCTGTTTTTCCTTATTTTTGAGTATTCAGAGATCGGTGGGGAGAATAAATTGTGGTTTTCCTCCTTGGGTTTTGGGGTTTTTTTGTTGTTTTGGGCTTTTTCCAGAGAAAAAGCCTGACTTATCTACAGAGCACCACTACACACACCATTTTCCATGATCCAAACTTGAAAGTCCTATTTCTGCCAGTCCCAGAAAGCAGCCCCTTATAACACCCAGCTGAAAGCATGTCACAGCAAAATGCATCTCTTAACACATCTTTTGACAGAAGGGTTTGTTATGTGAACTCCAAATCACATGAAAACATTTTGCCTTCACAGATCTCAGCAGGAGTCACCTTATTTTTGTTTTCACATCATAAAGTTCTGCCAATTATTTTTAAACAGAAAATGAGCCCAATTAGGAGAATGAGAAAGGAGGAACCCAACGACTGACACATACGAGTTTGACCCATGCTGTCAGAACTTGCATTTAATGGTTGAGGTCCATTACCCGTTTGTGCACGTCCTGACCGAGCCCTCTGTGCTCCAGCTCTCCCAGAGAGGTACCCTGGCTCTGTGGTAATAACAGCTCAGCTGAAACTGAGCCAAAGCCCCAAACTTCCTTTCACAAAAGATGCAAAAACAGATTCTACAGAACACCT
This sequence comes from Urocynchramus pylzowi, assembly GCA_013397555.1. Lineage (NCBI taxonomy): Eukaryota > Metazoa > Chordata > Aves > Passeriformes > Fringillidae > Urocynchramus > Urocynchramus pylzowi. The sequence continues at coordinate 1,281,661 of VZRH01003113.1, forward strand.
GTGTAAAACATTATACCCCTTTTGCTTTGCTTTTCTCATGGGGTGTGAAGGCAAAATTTAAATCTTTGTTTCTCTATAGATGAATTCAAAATGCACCAGCTGGAAGACTCACAAACTCAGAAGCAAGTACCAGAGTAGGTGTCCAATTGCTCTTTTGGACAAAGTCAGCAGAAGGAGTTAGTGGATCTTTCCCTGTGCACCAGACCTGGTTTATTACACTGAGCATAAAGGATGGCTGCAGAGAGAGATCAAAGCCCAAACATTATACAGAGACATTAGCTGAAGGTTTATCATACCTGTCATGGGATGCAAAACCATGTTCCTGTGGTCAGTGAAGACCTCATGACCTTTCACAATAGCTGACCACAGAATCCTGGTCAAATACCAATAGCTAATTGCATTTTGGCTTTAAGCACTGTGTGAACCAACCAAGGCAATCTCTGGTGTTGGGTCCAGAGAGCCCTTCCAAACCTCACTGCACTTGGCTTTCAGTGAGGAATGGTGCAAGGGGCAGGGATCAGAATTTATTAGATGATTATCAGCAATTTAGGCATTTAAGGCAACCTGTAGGTAGATTTGGCCCTTCCAGGAACAAAGCTGCAGTGGAGGGGGGACATGCCTCAAATGCTGGGTGAGCATGAGCTCCCCTTCTGCACAACACCCACAGCACTTGGGATCACTCCTGTAGATAAACTGGCCTCCATTTGCTGCCTTTTTATCAGAACTGGGCTCACCAAGTATTTTGATTGGCAATGTCCCAGAAGTAGGTTTCCTGAGTACAATCACTTTCTTTTTTTAAAGTGAGTCAATAAAGGGAAAATGAATAGCGAGTTGTTGCTTTGAAGCTGAGATTTCGAGGTGAATAAATATGAATGTGCTATCAATGCTGTTAAGACACATTCCTCCCAAATACCATAACAACATAATAAAAAAAAAGGCCATTTTCAAGGTCCCCACATCTTCCCCAAGCACAGGTCTCATCCCCTCCCCACACAGATGCACGGTGCCTTTCCCAGGGCAGGACAGGAGACAGGAGGTGCCCCAGGGCAGCCAACAGCTTTACCACAGACTTCCACCAGGTTGTAGTTTCACCTAACATGCTGCAAAACCTTGGCATTAACAGCACAATATAAAGTTAGGTATATAACACCAAAACTCTTCCTATATTTGCACACATTCATCTGCATCTGAAGAAAAATTACTGTATATTCTGGAAAGAAGAACTGGCATTTACTGGTTTGGGCCATTCTTAGAATAAACTTCCAACAACATATCCAACCCTGGCTCCAGGATGACATCAGTAACACTATGAAAGATCCGGCCCTATAAGTCAAGGGCCAGATATAAATATAAATTCATAATAGTTCAGCTCTTATACCTTAATTCAAATTTTGACCAGAACTCACACAATTCCTAGAGCAGTTTGTGTCAAATGATCATAGAAGGAGCAGTAGGTATCTGCAAAGAAGCTATCTGCTGTTTCACTGTGCTTCATTAGCTCCAAGCTGCAGCCAAGAGCAAAACAACAAAAAAAAGCAACAGTTAGCTTAATTGGTTGAAAAGCAGTAATTTTCATTTTCTGTTCTTTGTGGGGTTTATGCTCCTGTGTTTCTGATGTGGTTGCCTTCATTTTTCTTAGACCAGCTCCTCATTTGCTCTCTCCCCTGCTCACAGAGCACTTGTGAACTGGAGGCAGAGGGATAGGGAAAAGCCTCTTTTAAATTAAAAGATAAGAAACTGAAAAATCCCATGAAGTGTTGTTCAGTGCTATGGATGAGACACGAGCAGTGGCATTATTTGAGGTTGCAGGGCTGTTCTAAACCAAACCAGGGCAGCCCCTGATGGCATTTCATGGGGGATGAGACTCTTCTCAGGGTGATCCACTCACATCAGCTTTGCTTGCATAAAGCCAAGACCTTTCAGTCCTGCAGTTGCACTGGTGTTGGTGGTAGGAAAAGTTGCAGAGTGAAGCCCAAGTGCATTTCCATTTTCTGAAGGTGTCTCCTACACTGAGCTGCACACCCAAGGATGCACATCCAGGGCTGCTGCAGAGCAGGGGGGCTGCAGGGGCTCTGCTGAGGCTGACAGATAACCCAGACTACACCAAAGAGCCCAATTTTGCCTATTTCCTCACTATTTTTATGACTCCTTCCTCTCCTAAGCAAGAGAGTGCCTTGCAAGCAGCTCGGCTCCGCAGGGCTTTGCATGGTGTCTGTGGGAAAGGCAGAGAGAGATGGATCTACCAGCTCAGGCTTTGCTCTCACAATGGAACTTATGGATGGATTCCTTGATGATGCACACACTGTGGCCCACCAGTGACTCACAACCAAGGAAAACTCAAACCAAAGCTGCACATGGAGGAAAAAAATGCCTTAAAGTCACATTGTTATGTATAGCGAGTGAGTCTATAGTGCCGAAAATCATTTCTGAGAAACCCACAATGCCAGGCAGAGTGCCACAGCCCTCTTCCTGCTTATTGTGCCTTCTCAGCCTCAGTAATGGGAAATTTCTGCTTTGATTAATGGGTCCACGGCTTGTTTTTCTGCATGGAAACAACCCCTCTATAATCAAGGCATCATCACACAACAAGTGGTGTCACCCTCCAGCTCCTGCATGGGAGCCACTCCGAACACATCAGCCCCCTGCTGGGACATCACAGAACCCACTGAGGGCTTCAAGGACAGAACGAGGGAGGGAAATCCAGGATAAACACACAATATTGCTCATCTCAATTTTTTTAGCATTAGACAGAAAAGCAAGAGCTCAGCTTTGATCCTGACATGCAAATGTTTCACACATGGGGGGATGGCACAGAGACCTGAGCAGTGAGCAGGGCATGTCCTCACTCTATGTTTGCTTTGTAAACTGAATCAAAACACTAACTAACATAACCATGGCTGTATGATTAACATACACACACACCCCTGACACGTTATTGCCAGTGATTACATTTTATGTAGTCACAACTCACAACATCTCCACTTTGCAATAGCCTGAGTGTTCAAGAGCACAAAAGTCTCCGACAAAAGGATCTCTTCTCCTCCTGCACTGAAACACCTTTGAACACAACCTTCCAGTTAAAAGCTTTCAGGTGGGGTGGCAGCTTTTTTCGGCAGTTTATCCCCCTTCTCCTGCTTGGGAGCAGCTCAGTCTGGTTCAACCAGCTTTCAACTCGCCACTTGGCAAAGCCATGGTGATAAGGGGAGAAATGAATGACCACGGGGCAAAGCCAGCAGGAGGAGAATGCAACAGCTGCCCCCGCAAAGCAGGAGGGAGATGCCACTAGGTGGTGACAGTGCCCACAGAAATCAAACCACCCAGGCCAGATCCCTATCTCCAGCACAAGGGCACTGGGAACGTGGTTGGAAATACATGGTTAGTGCTCCTTGTTTGTAAGGAATGGGAACTAATGTGGTTGGTGTTGTGGGCAAGACCACCACTACTGATAAACAGAAAGTGAATGAATTCACCCGCTTGGTGGGAGTGTGAAATGAGCTGTTTCTGCAATATCAACAGAAGTAGATAAACTCTCTTTATCTTCATTTCCCCATGCCCTCTTCCTTGCACCTCCAGTGCCCTCAGGCTGGGATCAAGTATAATCTGGGCTGTGGGATCCCCCTGACATTCCCAAATAGAGCTGATCATACCTCCATGGAGTCACTCTTCCATGGAGTGACTTCAGTTTCTCTGCCCCTTGTGCCAGCACAGGAGGAGCCAAGCTTTTGGTTTACAGCACATTCAAAGCAACACTTCAGCAGCTTCATGGCAGTCCACTAAATAATCTGGAATTCAGTAAAAACGGGTGATTACAGATAACCATAAAATCTATAAGTGCTGATAAGCAAGAATTGGATTGTATATGGTTACCTTGGTTTGTTTCCTGTGCAAATACTTGTGTAAGTGATGTTTTATCCTGCAAAAGGCTTCTCTGCCACTTTCCTGAAATCAGAGTTGTATGAGAATGAACAGGTTCACTTACCTATTTCATCTAAAATTGTGACACATCATCAGATACTGGATTTGTCTTTCATTTTTTATTAATCACCTAAAGGATGCATTCAAGAAAATGTAAATTTTTCAATAAATGGCAGCAGAGGAGAAACTTTTTCCTGGCATTTAATTATCTTTGTCATCTCAAAAGGAAATCATGAGCTCATTTACATTTGGTTGTCTTGTTACTGTAGCACTCTCGTCTCAAACATGAGAAGGAGCCCAACTTGAAAAAAAACCCTATAATACCCAGATTCTTAAAAAATCCATGTGCATGTTGTGACCTGCTCTTTATTAAACTTGTGCTCCCTCTTGACTTGCTTCAGAGCAACATTTAGCAAAGCTCAAGTGATCCCATCATTACCACAGAGCAGACAACAAATCCACTGGATTTTCTTCTGTTAAATATATCCATGGCATGATGAGAAGAGAGGGATGTCTGGAAAGGACAGAGAACTTAGAGAAACAGTGATAATATTTGCAAAATTACAGGAAAAGTAATGTTATTTCAGAGATGGAAAGACAAAAAGCCCTGTGAGTAGTTCTAAAAAAGAGGAGGGTTACTGAAATGTAATTAATATCTGACTTGGAGCTTTGTGTAGCTCCTTCTTAATCCAGCAAAAATGTTCTCTCTCTCCCAAAGTGCAGTTCCATCAGTCAGACCATGTAGCACTGCAGGCCAGGGCTCTGCACTCAGGGAGACAAGAGGGAATGCAGGTGAGCTGTGCTGAGCCTCAGATCAGCACAAATCAGAGCAAATCCATCGTTCAGACCACTACCATAAATCATACTCCTGTACTCATGGCAGAATGGGAAGCATGGCAAGTGCTCCTGCAGTGATGGAGCATTCTCAGAATCACAGAATTGTTTAGGTTGGAAAGGCTCTCTGAGATTATCAAATTCAAACATTAACTCAACACTGCCAAGCCCACCAGTAAACCATGTCCCCAAGTGCCACACAAACACCTTTTATAACCCCTCCACAGATGGTGACTTCACCTCTGCCCTGGACAGCCTCTGCCATGGCTTGGCCACCCTTTCAGTGAAGAAATTTTCTTTAATATGCAATCTAAACCTTCCCCTTGAACAATGTGAGGCCATTTCTTCTTCTTCTACTGTTTATTCCCTTGGAGAGAGATTGACCCTGCCTGGCTCCTACCTCCCTTCAGGGAGTTGGGGAGAGTGAGAAGGTGCCCCTTGGAGCCTCCCTTTTGTCCAGGCTGAGCTCCCCCAGCTCCCTCAGCTGCTCCTCATCAGGCTTGTGCTCCAGACCCTTCCCCAGCTCCACTGCCCTTCTCTGGACATGCTCCAGCCCCTCCTTGTTGAATTTGGTGATCTTAAATGTGGTATTTTCCAGCCTCAACAATTCTTATTCTACAAATGTCTTTCTTGTAGTGAGGGGCCCTACCACCCAACAAAAAAAGCATTTACAAAACCAGGATTCAAGAGCATAGAAAGGAAATCTTCTCTGACTTGGCAAACAGCTGTCAAGTGCATCTGCAGAGCATTTTCACCTTCTCTTCATGAGTGATGCTCAAACACATTAGTTAGTGCTTAGCCTCAAATTGTGTTTTGTCAAGCTGAGTTCTCACATGGGAACACACACACAGATGTCAGCAAAAACGGAGATATTCCCTCTGCAAATCCCCTTTACTTAATGATAGCACAAATTTTACTCATTTCTAAACAAAGTTCTCCTCTCTTTATTCAAAAATCACTCATTTCTAAATGGAAAAAAAAAAAAAAAGCCAGTGAATTTTTTAACAAAAAAAAAAATCTGGTTTCAATTTTACAGTGAGTGTGAAATACCCAATTCTGTCCGTTTTCACTTTTATTAAACCCTGCATTTATTTTCACAGCTCTTCTCTTACCCAGGCTGGTGAGTGACTGGAAAATCAAGGGTTTGCCTCTTCCAAGGCCATATAACTCCTGACAGCAGACATTGCCAATACCCCAGCTTAGCACTGGGCTCCTTCACTGGAATGAGTTCTCTGAACTCTCCTGAGGGAACAGCCACCAAGGGAACACCTGACATGGGTGCTTCCTTGCACAGGGATATAGGTGCTCCAGGGGAGTCCCCCAGGATGGAGGTGTCCTCAGCTGCCAACAGTTCATCTGGTGGAACCACAGACTGGGCTGTGGAGAGTATGACTATGAAAAAACACTATGCTAGAAGGTGTAAATAAAAAATATTTCTTTTCAAAGCTGTGCTCTGATTTTTTCCTGAGCTGTACAGGCATTTTCGTGAAAACTGGAGACCAAAAGACCACTCATGTATGGAGCCACCTGGAAACAGAGGCAGCAGAGAACTTGAGACAGAAAAGAAAATTGCTTTCCAATCACGGGACATTGGCAGGGAAGGCAGGGGGTTTCCTGCTATGACACAGCTTTTGTGTTCCCCCCTTTGTGCCAGCTGTGGGCTGTGGGCTGTGAGCTGAGAGCCAACATGCATCCCAAACCATGGAATTCTCTGAATCCACCCCCTTTTCTCACTGTGCTGCTTCTGCACAGCAGAGAGATGACCTTGACAAAGCACCTGATTGCTGGAGGTGACACCCAACCTTGTCCACTGTCACAGCAAACATCAGTGGCTTTAAAACCTGATGGGAAAATATCATTAGTACTAATTTACTGGTGGTTAATTGCTGCTTGAGGTCAAGGCTGCACCATCCCTCTTGGGGAAGCTGGGGTGGGAAAGAGCTGGTGTCCCCCCTTTGGCAGCCAAGCTCAGGGACAAACAAACACCTCATGGAGGCAACCAGAGATCTGGGGAAAATACCTTCAGTGTTTGAAGATTAAAGGCAGGGTGTCAGCAAGAGCAAGCAGGTGCCCTCAGCATGTGCAGCTCCTGTCCTGGCTCCCCAGCCAGCGCTGTGCTCTCAGCCCCAGAGCCCCAGTGCCTCAGGTGTCAGGTGGGCACACAGCAACGGGAGGGACACGCAGCCCATTCCTGCCACAGTGCAGTAACAGAACTGCTTGAAAACAAACTGCCTGTGGTTAGTGCAATGGAAAATGAGCAAGAACGTTCTTTTCCCCAGTACACACCAGCCCTGAGCCTGCTCCACAGCTGGTGCAGGGCTCCTGCTGTGCCCCACGCCTTGGGTCCCAGCACTCCCCATCATCCATTGGGGTGCATCTCCATGAACAAGGAGATTTTGTTACTCTTATTCCAACCATTAATCCACATCACCTATGTCATGGTACACTCCAAAACTCCCTTCAGGACCACCTTGATGCTGAGCAGAGGTAGGAGAAGCCTTGTCCCCATATCAGTGAGGGCAAACATCTCTACTTTGGAGAATGCTGCTTTCCATCGTGGTCCAAGGTCACCTACAACAACAAGAGGGGTTCAGTGTTAGAACCAGTACCACCAAGATGACAATTACTTTTCCAGACTTATGAAAAACAAAAATAATTTCAATATTGCATCATATAAGCAACCTGATTCTCGAGCATAGGCTCTTTTATTCCTTTCCAAACCAGATGTGAAGTGGAAGATGACAAAGCAAAGAGACCACCAAATAAATGTTTTCTACAGACACAGTTTATCTAGCCTTCATTGAAATAATCTGCTGCATCCCAGCACTGAATGCTGCAAATTGACAATGATTTCCATGTTTCCCCGACTTTCTGGCATGCATATGGAAGTGTGTTGCTCTAAAACATAGGCAGGAATTTCAGACTAATTAAAGGGATTTTATCTAGTTAAAATCATATCTTTCTTTTTTCTTTTTTAACAGACATCTCCTTGCCTGTGTGTTCCAAACAGCATCTTAGATTATTAAAGTTTTACAAAGCTAATTTACATCATGCTGTTTATTGTCTTCTGCTTATTTTTGCATGTCTCCCTGTATAGTCTAGTCAGCCCTACCTTTCTTCCCCAGAACTAGAAAGTGCAAATCAATGGCATTTTCAGACTCTCTCGCCCGAAAGCAGGAGACAGGATGGATCAGTGGTTAGGGCACTAGACAGAAATACAACTCCCTGCTGCCAACATCCCGTGGGATCCCGGGCAAGGCGCTCACCCGCTCTTTGTCTCTCTCCTCCATCTGTAAAACACCATTTTCCTAACTCACAGGGCTGTCCCAAAGCACACAACATTTCTTTTGAGTGAGGTAATGAGGTGCAGACATAGCTCGTAGCCACCTCTGTGCCTGCCACCACTGTTTATCAAAAAAAAGCTACAAAAGGACTGAAGGGAGCTGCCTACTGTAATTGTAGGCAGGAATGAAGCTGTAGGTGAAACATCTGACTTTGAAGAAAGGAGATACATGAAAGTGTGCAAGGGTGCTTCAGTCCCTGGGGTGGAATGTAAATACAGCTTTCCCAGCAAACACTCTGCTCCGAAATTGGAGTAACTTTATTCAGGTATAAATGCTGTGCTTTAAATAGCACAGCAGTGCCTTATCTGCTTACCTCGGCTATTAAGGAGCTCTTTGTTTTCAGCAGATTGCCACTGGCCTGAGTGATGAGCTTGTGACTCCTGTGGTGGGTGTTAAGCAGAATAGGTTTCTGCACAGCAGCCAGGGATGCTTGTTTTTCCCTGGTGAAATCCTCACACATTGCAGACACCTGGCCAAGTGGCTGGAGCTACACAGAGGAAAGTGTAGGGGTAGAAGAAGAAGGCAGGACCCTCTTGTTCCCCACTACATGCCAGCCTGACATCTTAGAGGTTATTTATGGCCTTGAAGACATGAAGCACCTTCCCAAAAGTCCCAAGTCACCCCTTAGAAAGGGCATCCTAAGGCAGCTGACCCACCACAGGGCAGGCTGTGCTTTCTCACATGTATGTCTCCCTGCCCTGCTGCCCAGTGTAAAGCAGGCAGGTACCGGAGCATCAGAGGCAAGTCCTGATCCCTCTCTTTGAGCTCTGTTGGAGGCTTAGGTGTCCCCAGTAAATCAACCTTGTCACCTTATACAGCCTAAGAAATTAAGCAAAGGTTCTGGAGCAGAATCTGTAAAACACTTGATTTAATTCAACTCGTTGTTCCCTCTGTCTTCTGTACTGTAAAATACGATAGAAAGAGACATGAAAGGATATTGATACAGTTTCCCATTTCAAACAGATAAAATCCAAGCTAGAGTCCAAAAGAATTTCTGTCTAACAGCTGATATAAACAAGTCTGGGGCACAAGGTTAGCTCCTTCTCTGACACAGGCAGCATCAGACAGGGCTGGCCCTGCTGCAATTCTGGCCAGACTAAAGGGGCAGAGACATCATATCAGACCCCACAGGACTCACCTGGGAGAGCACCACCCAGGCAGGCAGGTAGGCTGGGCCCAGGCAACTCCAGCATGGAATGGCCCTGGTAAAAAACATGAAATATAATAACAAACAGATTTTACAATGACTGAATTCCCAGAACTTGGTTGTGCTGGTAGGAGCCCAATTTACCAGCACATTGCAGGGAGTCAGGAGCTGCATTGCTCTTTGGGGCGTGATGTTGCATTCTCCACAGGCCCATTCAATCAGTTTAAAACCACTGTTTTAAAGTTTAAATCAATCAGTTTAAAGTTATTTACATAAATACTCATGAACGTGTTCACCAGAACTGCAGTGGATGCTGGGTTACACGAGCTCCTACTGCACGTGCTAATCTCTAGCAATGTGAACCATTTGTTTTCTAAAGGTTACAGAGTGATCAGGTCTCCTATTTGTAACAGAACCCTTCAAAAAGAACCAAATTTATCTGTTTTCTCTTAGAAACACAGGCTAGTAGCAATGATCTATCATTCAATTGCTAGCAAAATAAAAATACACACCACTGTACACACACTGGTAACAACAATATCGACAATTACCGGGTAAAGCCCAGTTTGCCCTAAAAGATTAGTTGGTTGTAATTACATATATTTACCCAATTTCAGATCATCATACCCCTGTTTATGCAGGGATCAGCAGCACTTTTATGAAGAACCCTCTGAACATAGTGATGCACATGGAGCATTGAGTTGCCTTTGGGCAATGAAAGCACCAAGAACTGATCCATTCCATCAGTAACTCTGGTGACACTGGATGGCTCTCAGGATCAGCCCCTCTCTAGCCACCCTAGGCAAGCAAAGCCCAGCCAGGCACATCTGCAGAACCACGTTCATCACCACCATCCTCTGAGTCAGGATCAGCCCCAGGGACTCACAGGCAGTAAGTGCAGATCCCATGGGTAATGAGGGGCGTCAACCAAGTGGACATGTCAAGATATTTTTCAAAGCAGAAGGCAAATAATTAAAAGCTTGTAAATGCTCTAATACTAATTTCTGATAAGAGCTGCTAATTTGAACTGTGGGTACTCATTTATTCAGCAGGATGTTTGCTACAGCATGACCTTAGCCATGTAACCTATGTCCATGTTTCTTCTCTGAATCAGGTTTCCAAGCAGCCCATACCTGGAATATTTTTTTTTCACTGAGGCCTCATGAAATATTAAGAGTTAGAAAGAAAATTAGAAAGCAAATATTTCCTTTATGGAGAACAAATGATTCCTTTCTTCTTGCCATTGGTTGACAAGCATTTAAGGCAGAGATGGATAGACAGAGCAGGAGGTGACAGCCTTTCCAGGCCTGCAGCTGCTCAGTGGGAACACACAGAGCACCAATGCAGAGCTGTACAAATATCAAGACAGTGCCATCTTTGATTGCAGATTTTATATAAAGTGCTTTGGCTCCTGAAACAACTACTGGAAAAATATATGGAATCAAATTCAATCATCTGGGCAGAAATCCTATTGGAAATATAGAAATAAAGAGATAAAGATAAAACAATGCAAATTACTGAAATGGTCTGCATGATGTCAAGGGTGGCAGGTGGTTCCCAAAGGCTGTTTTACCTTTTAACCTGGTATTCCTCAGGGCAGCTCAGGGGTACCCACTGTCACACACGCCTCTGCCATGGCTCACCACCAAGAAATTCTATGACACCACTTTGCCTCTTCCTTTGGGATCCTATAACCATCATTCCAGCATGTGTCACTCACAGTGAGTATTACTACTAGTCATACTGTTACCCAGCTGTTTGCTTTCAGAGTTTTATTAAAAGGAAAAAAAAAAAAAGAGAGAGAGAGAGAGAGAACAATCATATTTAGTTTTATGGACACTTTTCTGTAACAAGACTTTTCCAGATGTTCCGCCCCTTGATGATGCAAGCCAGAAAAGCATGTTTTATCATGACATAAATACAAAGCAAGATGAAAGTCATAGAAATGCCTGTGTGTTCTTTTCTTAATACAGCTGTATTTGAATTGGGGTTTTTTTGCATCTGTCAAGCGTAAATCAAATGGGGGAAAACAATCCTCAGAAGTCATCCGTTCTTTCACAGAATCAGTGTTTTCTGTCACAAATATCAGTCTTTGTCCAGAATTGTTCTCCACTATGAACTTCCACTTCCCACATTCATGGAGACGTTAAATTAAATGTTATTAAATCATTTCCAAGCCTGGACTGGAAAGTTCTGAAATTTGGTGAAAGTTGCTGCATTTATTCATCTGCATTATGAAACATTAAGTAATGAGTACTGTGTAAGGGGGAATGCATGGCATCTGTAATTCCTAATTTCTATTCCCAGAAGTGCCAAAACATTAATGAGTGACTGTGGCCAAATCGCTGATCTGGGTATGAGGGTTTTTTTTATATTTTCTGGAGACACGATAATTAATCATTAGTCTAGGTGTTCAGATGAAACTTCCTAATCAGTGAATATGAATAATTATTCAGTTTAAACTTTTCGTTAGAGGCAAGCAGGATACCGTATAAATGACAAACAGGCTGAAGTGATAAAAAGTGTTACTGTGTAAGCACAAAATGCAGCGGTACCAGGAGAAAGAGCAGCCAGTTTCTTCTGACGTTTCCCAAGCAGAGCACGGCTCGCAGCGAGCCCTGGGCTGCGCGTTACCTATATCCTGTATGAATGAATCCCTTTTTTGTGTGGTTGCTCAAAGCCAAGGTGTCCGTTTCTACAGAAGCACCCACAGGATCACTGAAAACCACATATTCAGCTCTTGTTAATGTCAGCAATGACGTACCAGAGCACATACTTGTTTGTCCTGTAGAAATAGAGGACTTCCACCGCTCGAGCATGAGCCTGCTGCCGAACGCCTGTTCAAAGAGAAAAAAAAAAGAGAAGAAAAAAAGTTGTTGACATGAGAGGAAAAACCAGGTTTCCTGTTTGAACTCTGACAGGTACTGGAAGATATGAGTAACATCAAATCTTGGTCTGCTCTAAAGGCAGTCTGTGGTCAGGGGGTTCTCACATTTGTTTGTGTGGAACAGCTTTGAATTGTTTGCAGATACCGCGCAGAAGAAACTCAGAGATCCTTATCAAGGTACAGGGCCTGTTATGAAATGTGTGCGTTTGTGAGTAGGTTACAGGAGATCAAAACGGCTCCAGATGAGATGCCTCACATGCTGTAAATGTGGTAGATGCTCCCGAGATACCTCCAAAAATACCACGTCGCAGTGTTGTCGAATACAGGCAGTGGCCACCCTTCTTTCCATTTGTCACTGCGTGGCAGGAGAATGGAGTTTGGGGGATTTTTTCCAGATCATTCTTTGGGTTTTTGTGTGTGCATGTCTGTCAGACTGTTCAAATTAAAAACTTTCCTTGGTTATGATTTTCACTACCAGAACTACTCAAATGGTTTCTGAAGGGGAAACCTGCAGCCAGGACAGACAGGGAAGATTCTGTATGAGTGGTACAGAATATTCTCCAGCAGAAAGGATGGTGAATAGACCTGGATGGGGATGCAGCAGGCAGAGCTCTTGGTGAGCCAACAGGACAGGACAGGACCACAGCACCCAGCCCAGCTCTGAGAGGGGCTGGTGAGAATTGTACCACTTGTAAGAGACTTCCCAAAGAGCCCTGTCAAAGTGATCAGTCAAAACTGCAGCCACAGCCCCATCTCCCTCACAGCACAGCCAAAGGGATACTGCTTCCTCCCTTGTCAAAAATCAACCCCTAAACATTCCTTTTTCCTCACGCCTGTGGGCAAAGTCTAACCAGCTGTCCAGACACTTCGCCAGGAGCTCAGCCATCCCTGGACCTGGAGCTTGCCCTCCAGCCCAGGACTCCAGGTGTGAAGAGCTCAGAGGGCCCTGCTTGGTCCCATCCTTGTGACAAGCAGCTCTCCAAGTCAGCATTCATATCTGTGCTCAAACACTTGCAATGCCTTCTCCTTTTGACCACCCCAACATCACAGTACAGTGCCTTTGTATACACAAAACTACACCTCAATTTCCCCCCACAGTCTAATGCAAAACACCTCTTTCAAAAGCTCTATGAAAAGGCCTCCCAGAGCTCTGCTAAGCCCAGTCTACCAGAGAACGCAGCTCATTCACAGCTCCGTGGCAGCTTAATGAGTATTTTAGAGCTGCTTCAGCTCCTTGGTTGAGGCAAAGCCCTCCTCAAAACTGTGAATCACAAATTGATGGCATCAGAGCTCTTGCAGCCCAAACTGAGCCCACACGAGCTTCCAACAAAACCAGAGGCAATTGTGCATACACCCCTGAGGAAGGGGACACCTTCCTCTCTACAAGAAACACCCTCCTTGGAGAACATTAACACCTTGATTCCTCACCAGGAAACCACCATGTCTCTTCCAACCCAAACCATTCAGTGATTCTATGATTTATTTTTATTTCATTTTTTCCAGCTAACGTGTGTGAGATGCTTCTACTACAGTCAATGCCCACAGAAAGCAGGCTTTCACTGTGCAGGCTGTAATACACATTGCAGTATATCGGAAATTAAAGCCATTGAATCAATGAACAGAACAATTCTGTAGAACAACTCCAGCCAGTTGTGGCTCAATAATGGGATTTATCTGGGCTAGCCACAAATCCACTTAGCTTGCAAAAGCCTTTCTTGAGCTAGTTGTAGTAACTTCTAATAAGCTTGAAGCAGAAAAAAAAGCTACAAGTTCCTTACAAACCTGATGCACAGCTCAAACCCTCAGAGAACATAACTGGAGAATCAGAAACTCAGTAAATAATTATCCACTTAAAATACTGAGTCCTGTCTTCATTTCCAAGCTAGAACCCTGTCAGATAAACTGATGATTTTCTACACTAATTTTTGTAAACTTAGTGGAGTAGGAGTTTTTCTCCATGATCCTGGATGGATTTTGCCAGCTGGGTTTGAAGTGCTGGTTCTGGCACAGAGGACACAAATGCAATATTAGCAGTATGTTCCCCATGGACTCGTACTGAAATTCCCCTGGTTAACTTAATACCTGTGTTAAGAGCTTTCATGAACCACAGCTATAAATCCCCCTGGCAACAAATCATTAACCATTTACTACTTAGTTGATGATATCAGGATTAAGCCATGAATTATTTTGTAGCAATTCATACCAGTGTCATTCCAAATGGACTTACATAATTAAAAGTACATAAGATGAAACCTAGGATTCTACAGGCTTTTTCCTATTCTCTATCAAGAACAGGAAAAAGGCTGTAGAATCCTAACTGGAAGTAACATTGAATTAATTCAGTATTACATGACAGAAGTGAAAAATATTTAAAAATGGGAACCCTGGTAGTTTATCTACAGCACTTTAGCATTATAAATTTACAAGTGTGAAAAGTTTGTCTTAAATACTAATCTATGGCAATTTTTAAAATCACTTTTGAAGTAAAACTCTTTGAAATAACACATTACAGGCCTTTGTTCCTTTGAGTCTCCAAGTACTGATGTGAATTATTACATTCAAAGTGCTGTTCCCATCTACTCAGTCTTGTTTTAGCAAATAATAAGGCCAGGTGTGCTCATAATCTTTGTATCTTTTGAATATTAATGGTAAATCAGGAAGATAATCGAATTTACCCATGATAATTCAATTGTTAAACATAATTTCTGTTCCTTACGTTCTTTTAGTACCATTTTGATAAGGAATTTTCCCTTTTTAACTCTTCATGTTTAAATGCTGCTACCAAATGTTTTCTTATATGAATAAAATAATTACAAAAGTCCTCTTCATCTTACCTAAATTTCTTCTTTTCAACATCTCCTTTTATTTTGAATTTTGAGACAGTCAATAAGGTGCAAAAAGAACTCTGTATACTCTAAGCAGAAGCTTTATTTCTTAAATCCAGACTTTCCTGGTAACAAACACACAATATAGTCCTGCTCTGAAAATCCCACCGTATCACTCAAATTCCAGCTCTCAATTGCCACACACTGTATGTGCCTCCAGCTCTGAATTAATATTCACTCATCACCAATACTATCTGATTTTATGTTATCAAATACAGCATGCAGAGGCTGAGAAATGAAATGCTTTGTTGGCTTATTAAAAATAAAAGAAAAAATGTAAAACATATTTTTAACAAAGCAGTTCATTTTCAAAGTGCCAAAATCGTTTTGTCTTTTTCTTTTTTTTT
>VZRH01003113.1:1297071-1307806 GCA_013397555.1 Urocynchramus pylzowi
TTTTTTTTTTTTTTTTTAATTCTATACTTTCAGAATATCTAACCACAAGCATTTGAGCAAACTAGAGAAAAGAAACTGTTGGTAATGTTCTGCACGTTTCAAAAGGCAGCAGGATATACACACAGTTTATGTTTCTATCTATAGAGAGCTGCAGGCAAACATACAGTGGAACAAAGATAGACATCAAGATATATTTGTACCTGCCGCTTGTGTGCCTGCATGGAGATAGATTCTTAATGAGATAAGTAAACAATGGAAACTTTTAAAATTCGTAGTTTGAGTGTGCTCAGCTCTGTATTTCTCTCTTACCTCTTCAGTAATAATTTTTTTATGTGCTTTTCATGAATTACAGCCAATCCCAAAGCATCCAGCACTGCTCGGAGAGCGGCTGTGGGTTCTGGGCCTGGCTTTGACCTGCACCAAAGCACAACCAAACATACAAAAGTGAAACAGTTGTCTTTAATTCAAATATTTCTTTGGCATTCTAGCAGAAAAAACAATTTCTGAACCCCTGAGTGAAGCAGTGGCAACGTGGAAGATCCTGAGCAGATTTCACTGGTACACTTCACATCTCTCTGCTTGTCCCCATGGCTTTGTCTGCCCAGAGGACAGGTGGGGTTTGTACCAACTCCCAGAGCCTGGCTGAACCTGCAGGGACGCTCCTCTGACCCAGCTAATGCTTTATTTCTGGTTTAGAAAACTCTGAGCACATGTTTGGGGGGGGGGGAAAGAGACTCCATCATCAGCTAGTGGGAATGAGTAAAGCCCTGGGGGTTCAGCAGGACTATGATAACTCACAAACTCACACAAGATTCAGTTCAGCCACAGGAACCGATCCAGAAGTTGATGAGATCCATGTGCTCATTTCCCAGCACTGCTGGAAGAGCCATTCAAGTGTCCACAGAAATCAACTGCTGCTAGCAAACAGAAAAGCAATTTGCTCTTCTTTTTTTATTAAGTTTTCTTTACCCTTTTACTGGCAAGAAAGCAAAGGATATTAAAAAAATATTTAAGAGACCATGCACTATTTTCCAATAGCTATGACATTGTGTTTCAAAGCCCGATGCCTGGCAATCCCAGGGATGTAATCAGTAACAATAATTGCCAATTCATCCCAATACTTAAGTAATTCCAAAGAGGACATACATTTCTTTGCAATCAAACTTTAAAAATTAATTAAGTGAAACAACCAAATCCAGTAAAATCCAAATGATGACTGACTAACTTTGCTTTCTTACAGAAATTCAGTAGCTTCAAGAATCTTCTCTCCTCATGGTTAATAGAGTTCAGTTTCTTTCTTGGTTTTGGTAAAAAAAGAATTTAAAAATACAACTTTGATAGTAAAATTTGTCTGTAAAACCAGAATGTGAAACAGAAATTAAGTAATAGGCTGAAGGCTTTCCTGAATTTATCATTTCATTCTCCAGTAAACCTCCCTCCAGTGTCCGAAAACAGGAAGAATTTTGTAGCAGTAGACTTAGGAAGGAACAAAAAAAAAAGGGTATTCTTAGAGAACACCAAAAAAGGGCATGTGAACTGAAATATTGTAAAATCATTAATGTAGCATAAGTTTAAAAAAATTTACCCTTCCTGGAGCCTTCCTGGGGGTTTAAAGCAGTACACTGGAACATCAGTATTTCTTGGACATCTAAAATAGCCTCTGAGTGTAGGAGAAAATCTAACACACAGGTAGGTACACAAGTAAAAAGGTCAGATCCTTCAATATAACACATAGTTGTGTTTCATCTTGTGCAAAATCCCAATTTTGAGTGTTTGTTAAAAATGAAAGTTGGCACTCGGATGAGGCCAGCTTGGTACCTTCCATTTTATGTCTTTCTTCAAACTTCACAGGAGCTATAAAAGCTGCACAGATTTTGTGGCAATCCCTCACTGTATTTTATTCCAAGGTAGAGGAACAATAGAAAGGAAGAAAGAGAAAAATAAAGCCATGATTAATTAAAAAAACTTAGCTCCTAAAAGAAAAAGGTTACCCTTGGGTTATAAATGCCATTTTTCAGTTGATGAATCTCTCATTCCTAGTAAATGTTTCTGTGATTTTTTTTTTCACTTTCAAGGTCTGGGTTGTGTAAATGTTTTATTTTTGGCCACAACAGAGGCTGTACATAACACCTTGGTGTGTTCCTGGGGCTCCTCTTAATGCCATTTCAGGATTCTCTATAGTAACACATTTTGTGAGTTTTACCAGCATCAGTTTTATCCAGACTATTTGTGGCTCGTAAACTTGAAAATACTGCACGAAATGCAACGCTGGGAAATCACTATGGGATTTATTACCAGATTTCCACACTACCTCTTCAGTAGCTGGAAATCCAGACTAAGAGCAGTAATTTTGTCCCTTCAATACAGTACAAGCCTGTAAGTGCCAGGACAAAGCTTCCACTTCCCCAAACAAAACAAAAGGCATAAATTAATAAGAGTCACCTACAAAGTGGGATACTACAATCCTCCCCTAAGTGCTTTGTGAGTGTCAGGATGATTCCAGCTTTTTGGTTAAAATCCACACCACCTTCATGCTCCAGGGTCCTACAACTTCACTTTTTTAGCTTTCTGGTCATGATCCCTCTCCCAGACCCATTTCTTTCTTGGGATATCTGGAGTTACATTGACTTTCTGCTCTCAGTCCCAATTCTCACCTGGCCACAACCACTGAACCAAGCACCCAAACCCAGATCATGCCTTACCCCTAAGTTGCTATGTACAGCACAAGATTTCCCAGACAGTAATGTGCACATGTATATGTGCATTAGCAAAAAAACTACTCTGAATGCAAACTTTCCTGAACCCTTTGATGACAGCAATAGAAAGTGGGACTGCAAGTGCTGGTGCGACGCTGCTTACTTGCATTTCTCATTATTGTAACGAGCAGTCTACAGGCTCTGGAAACCAAGCAGCAGACAGAGACTTATTCTCCTGCAATTGCTACCTGCTGCTGATAAAACGTTACTGCACAGACAAATTCTGCCCTCAGACTTTATGTAAACACACGAACACTTGCAGGCTCACAAAAGGCACAAACAGCCTCACTTTTAATAGTGATTAGAAGGACAAGGCAAAAGGCAGAGTAATTATCTGTCTGGGGAAAATGCTGCATTCAACCATCCACATCACGCAGCACCTTTAATTGAACGGCAGCAAAATGTGCAAGTAAAGTGGACAATGGGAAGAAATCTGCATGGCACTGGGTCCCAAAGACACCCAGAGCCCATGGTTCCATCATCCCCACTGCCCACAGAGCTGTTGCACTGAAAACAATGATCAGTTTTCACTGTGGAAACCATGATGTACTCTGTATACAGACAGGAGAAAGTAAATTTTCAAAATAGAAACCCTAAAAGGGTACAGGATAGCACATATCACCTGGAGTTTCAGAAAGCCAGAAGTTTGGTTTAGTTTTTCTAAATCTGTTGTATTTCTGTTTTAGTTTTATTCTGTTCCACCTCCTCTTTCTCTCTTTCAAGTCCTGTGTTACCATAATTATTCAACTCAAAAGGGCTTTCTCTAAACATTTCCAAGCAACCTGGAGAAGGCTGTCCTTGCAGAGCCCTAGAAGTCACTACAGAAATGTATTTTCCTCTCCTATCATAACATCCTTTCTGCTTTAACAGTATAGCTTTTCTTTCTGTGCCCCTCTTTAACAGCCCTCCACGTGGCCACGAGCTACCAGTCAGAGAGTTTCCATTGACTTCACCAAGCTTTGGTTCACACTTTCTGTTTGAAAGGTTTCTGCCCCTTCTTATCTGCAGATCCCTCCACCGCAGTGCTTCCTACCCACACAGAAACTGCTTGGTACAAGCTGGAAATCTTGTGAGGCTGTGGCTCTCAGGCTGCTCCCAGTCCCCAAAGAAGGTAACGTTTTAGCCCTCAGGAGGGGTCAGTAACTCCTGATCTGGACTGTCTATTAAAAAAAAAAAAAAAAATCAGCCATAAAAAAGCCTCATGTTTGGTCATATTTAGACAAAACTGTTGGGAGTGCTTGGCCACTTTTTGCCCTATAAAATCTGAGTGATTCTTCAGCATGGGTGTCAAAGTGGCTACTCCCACTCCCCAGGACCTGGGTACCCAGATATAGCTAGAGAGAAAATCAACACCTCATTATCATGTTGGTTCATCAAAGATCTTCAGGAAACTCAATTTCCAGATAATGTGGATGTGGAAGCCTTTGCAAACACATCAGAGAACAAGAGGAAGAGCAATATGATCTCTACAACAGAAGTACAAATGGATGAAGTCCAGTACAGACAGGTATAAATGAAATGAATAAGCACAAATACACCCCTGCAGATATGCCCTGTGAAAAGGTAACACCAAACAGGAGTCAATAATTGTGATTTGTTTCCCAAAAAAAAAAAAAAAAGGAATATGCAGTATTTCCTGTAGAACACAAAACAAAATGCAACAGCTGTGTTCTGTATCAATGTGGTCTCAGCTGTGCCACCACCAAGCCATTTTGGGGATTCAACTTCAAGAAAGATTCGGAACAGCTGGAGAGAGTCCAAGAATAAAAAAGCCAAAGAGAAGAATTATCAGACAACCCAAATACATGGCCCATGAGAGAGGACTAAGAAAATTGAGATTGCTGAGCTCAATGAATGGGCCTCCAGCAAGAGAATGACGTGACCACAGTCTCTAAAACACTTCCAAGCATGAGAACATTTTATTGGGCATGTCCACAGAAAATTCAGTGAGGAGGATGGACTTAGACTCTGGCAAGAAAGATTCAGGTTAGACATCAAGAAAACCCTCTGAATGAGAGGAAAGCACTGGAATCAGCTGACTGGAGAGGCTGTGGAGCTCCCACATGGGAAGTAATTTAGAGCAGATTAAAGAGTTTTTCACCTGAATGATGAAGGCAGTTTTTCCTGTAGTGGTTCAGGGGATCGGCCAAAAGACGCGAGACGTCCTTTCCCTGCTTATTAAACAGCCTGCTATGGTTAGATTCTCCAGGCACATCAAAGTGAACACTAAACCAAGCACAAAGCAACTTCAGACCCATGGATGTTGCAATGATACAATTTTCTAAATTTTTTAAACCCTCAACAACAGTTAGTGGCAAACCTTGCCCAGAAAGTCCACAGAGATTATGCAATTTCACTCTGCTGAGAGAGATCTGTGGTGGGAACAGGGAAGAATTCACCTTGATTGCTTTTCACTTCCAGTTCAAGAGTTCTCTAGGAACAGGCTTGGCTTGTGTGAGGAGGATGAAGCACTTTTCCACAGCATGATCTGCATGGCACACTTGGGCTCCTATTTTCTTTTTCGGTCTTTTTCTAACAACAATAACAGCAAAGGCACTGGCACAGCTCTCAGATCTTACATCATCCTGTTCCCATTCCCACCCACCTTCTGCCTGTCCCTTACCCCCTCCCACCACCTTCTGAGCTCCTCAACCAATATAATATCTGACAGGGATATTAAGGGTTTGTCCCTTGTAGAGGTCATTTCTGAGATCAGCAATTCCAAGCAGTAGGAGACAGGAAGAAATTAAGGAGCAGAAAAATCAGTAATTTTTTAAAAACAATAATTGCCAATCACAGAACAGAATTGGACATTCCTTGAGCAAAACAACTGCTGTCCCAGGAGCTCCTGCTACACACCCCTATCCTTCCTTCCCTTATTCTTAGAATTGGCCAAGGCAAAGGTAAACATCCAACAGAACATCCTGCACTTCAAGCAGAAGCAGGACATTGTAATCATAAACCCTGGGCCAAATCTACACGTTATGCTGATGATTTATCCCAAAGGAAGGTGTGGCCACCCATTTCAGCCACGGTCTGAATTATTGTTCACACAAGCTGTGTGCATGAGGCTCACTTGGGTTATCCTCCCTTAACTGGGAGGATATTTACTTACACAATTATTTCATGTAGACTTACTGTTCAAGCTTTTCCTTTTGTTCTTGTAAAGACTGACTTCTTTAAAAGATGTTCAATTAACAAAACACTGAAATATATTTCTCTTAGGGTCTATTTCAAGAAATTAAATACTTGGTGGTCATTATATTTCACTACTAGTACTTAGTGTTTTAAAAGTTGGGGTTTGTTCTACATATACACACAATTTATCATAAAAAGGCTCCTAAACATATATTTCTCCAAATCTGTCCATTACAGAATGAAATCTGAATGTTGTATCAAGTTAAGTCAAGTCTCAAAACATTCTTACCCAAAACTAACTCCACTTGCAGACTTTAACTGCTTATTTTCTAGATAAATACAAAAGTCCGTAGAACAGCGACACAGGCTCATATACCACACCCAGTCAGAAATCACAGAGTCACAGAATGGTTTGCATTGGAAGAGACCTCAAAGCCCATCTCATGCCAACCCCTTGGTGTGGGCAGGGACACCTTCCACCAGACCAGGTTGCTCCAAACCCTGTCCAGCCTGGCCTTGAACACTTCCTGGGGTGAAACAGCCACAGCTTCTCTGGGCAACCTGTGCCAGAGCCTCACTACCCTCACACAGAAAAATTTCTTCCTGAGATCAAATCTACACTTTCTGTATTTCATTTGAAGCTATTCCCCCTTGTCCTGTCACCACGTAAAAAGTCCCTTGCCAGCATTGCATTGCATTATTGTCACAAGAAATACCATGGCAGCAGGAATCCCAGAGCACAGGAGATGGGCACTGCAAGCACAGATTCTGGTCTTCTGCACTCAGCAGACAATATTGACAGAGACTAAATAGTGATTTAAAAATCAAGTTACATAGCTTACAACTGTGTCTCAATGACCATTCCTGCCTGTAAAAAAAGCCAGGCAAGGAAAGATCTCAGATCTCAGACACTAGAGAAGTCCTCAGAAAAGGATTTTTAAGTCACCAGAAACAATGTCCTCTTCCCTCATCAGTCATGCTTGCCATCAATGCTTTATTCTGGGTAGATATTTAACTGAAAGAAGCATTTGATGTGCCATACTCCTGCTTGCAGAGCATCTGGTTACATGGTGGGACAAGGAACTCTGGTTGTGAAACTTCCCTTAGCTAAGAGAGTGGGATCAGCTAGGTCTGTACCTAAAACACAAGTTCCATGCATTGTATGGATTTGGGAAGGGGAGAGAGTGATGGCAGAATGAGCCACTCAGAACTCATCATAAAATAACATTTATAAATGGGAAGCTGTTCAGGGCAGGGCTAGGAAAATAATGAAGAGCCTGAGGGAACAGGTGGTAGAGGGAAGATTAGAGGAATTACATATGTGTATCTTTGACCAAAGGAAATGGTCCAGAAGCATCTGACACGTACCTGCTTCACATGGAGAGGGAGGGAAGCAGGTGGGGTGGGATAGGATGGATATCTGGGAGCAATTACAGGAAACTTAATAAAGAGAAATTTAGACTCAACATGAGGAAAGAAAATCAAAGAAGAAAATTAGAATATTAAGTACTTTGGGGGTAAAAGGATAATTTGCAGAAACTTCTTCATTGGAGAATTCAAAAGCCAGCACAATAAAGCACTAGCAAATATTCAGCAAAGAGAATCACCCTTTGTGAAGGAGGGAAATCGTCTTGGTGACCCACTAATGCTCTGCCAGCTGTAAGATCCAGTGCTGGACTTATACCTGACCACATCATGGTAAAGATCAACACCCTGGCTTTTAGGAGAGTCTTTTCTTGGTATCTCTGTTTCCACATGAGCTGTGTTTGATGCAGCTCCATGGACGTGAGCTTTTGTTGTGCACCACGACATGGCCACCAGGGCCAGCAGGAGCCAAGCACAAACGGTGTCAGTCTGAATGGCAACCAGAGAGCAGGGAATGGCAACCAGAGAGCAGGGAATGGCAACCAGAGAGCAGGGAGAGCTGCCAGGGGCTGCCCTCACCCTGGAAGGGTGAAACTCTAGAGCAGGGCATGCCATGAGGTTGTTCTCCTTGCTCCAGAATTTACATCTACGACACAAACACAATGGTCTCACCCCAACATTTATTTCAATAAACGCTGGGAGAGCTTCCAAAGGCCTGTTGTAGGCAGTTATGAAAACTAACCATTGAGCCATTATATAAATGATCTTCCAGGCATTCATTATTATGGTTAGTGCTGGAAAATAACAAGACTTTGAGGGGCTTCCACCATAGCAGAGTCTTGTTTGTGATCCCAGAGGCTCTATTCAAGCACATCAGAACTAGTCTAAGCTCTGACTGAATTGTGAGACACTGTGGGGTTAAAACCATTATTGCATCAAGATTAAATACATCTGTTATGAAAAACTCCTCTGCTTTGCATACATGATTCAATAAAGACTCTTAGAAGGATAATTGTTTTGCCCAGGTTATTAACTAGAATTTTCTTNCCGTAGAACAGCGACACAGGCTCATATACCACACCCAGTCAGAAATCACAGAGTCACAGAATGGTTTGCATTGGAAGAGACCTCAAAGCCCATCTCATGCCAACCCCTTGGTGTGGGCAGGGACACCTTCCACCAGACCAGGTTGCTCCAAACCCTGTCCAGCCTGGCCTTGAACACTTCCTGGGGTGAAACAGCCACAGCTTCTCTGGGCAACCTGTGCCAGAGCCTCACTACCCTCACACAGAAAAATTTCTTCCTGAGATCAAATCTACACTTTCTGTATTTCATTTGAAGCTATTCCCTCTTGTCCTGTCACCACGTAAAAAGTCCCTTGCCAGCATTGCATTGCATTATTGTCACAAGAAATACCATGGCAGCAGGAATCCCAGAGCACAGGAGATGGGCACTGCAAGCACAGATTCTGGTCTTCTGCAGACAATATTGACAGAGACTAAATAGTGATTTAAAAATCAAGTTACATAGCTTACAACTGTGTCTCAATGACCATTCCTGCCTGTAAAAAAAGCCAGGCAAGGAAAGATCTCAGATCTCAGACACTAGAGAAGTCCTCAGAAAAGGATTTTTAAGTCACCAGAAACAATGTCCTCTTCCCTCATCAGTCATGCTTGCCATCAATGCTTTATTCTGGGTAGATATTTAACTGAAAGAAGCATTTGATGTGCCATACTCCTGCTTGCAGAGCATCTGGTTACATGGTGGGACAAGGAACTCTGGTTGTGAAACTTCCCTTAGCTAAGAGAGTGGGATCAGCTAGGTCTGTACCTAAAACACAAGTTCCATGCATTGTGTGGATTTGGGAAGGGGAGAGAGTGATGGCAGAATGAGCCACTCAGAACTCATCATAAAATAACATTTATAAATGGGAAGCTGTTCAGGGCAGGGCTAGGAAAATAATGAAGAGCCTGAGGGAACAGGTGGTAGAGGGAAGATTAGAGGAATTACATATGTGTATCTTTGACCAAAGGAAATGGTCCAGAAGCATCTGACACGTACCTGCTTCACATGGAGAGGGAGGGAAGCAGGTGGGGTGGGATAGGATGGATATCTGGGAGCAATTACAGGAAACTTAATAAAGAGAAATTTAGACTCAACATGAGGAAAGAAAATCAAAGAAGAAAATTAGAATATTAAGTACTTTGGGGGTAAAAGGATAATTTGCAGAAACTTCTTCATTGGAGAATTCAAAAGCCAGCACAATAAAGCACTAGCAAATATTCAGCAAAGAGAATCACCCTTTGTGAAGGAGGGAAATCGTCTTGGTGACCCACTAATGCTCTGCCAGCTGTAAGATCCAGTGCTGGACTTATACCTGACCACATCATGGTAAAGATCAACACCCTGGCTTTTAGGAGAGTCTTTTCTTGGTATCTCTGTTTCCACATGAGCTGTGTTTGATGCAGCTCCATGGACGTGAGCTTTTGTTGTGCACCACGACATGGCCACCAGGGCCAGCAGGAGCCAAGCACAAACGGTGTCAGTCTGAATGGCAACCAGAGAGCAGGGAATGGCAACCAGAGAGCAGGGAATGGCAACCAGAGAGCAGGGAGAGCTGCCAGGGGCTGCCCTCACCCTGGAAGGGTGAAACTCTAGAGCAGGGCATGCCATGAGGTTGTTCTCCTTGCTCCAGAATTTACATCTACGACACAAACACAATGGTCTCACCCCAACATTTATTTCAATAAACGCTGGGAGAGCTTCCAAAGGCCTGTTGTAGGCAGTTATGAAAACTAACCATTGAGCCATTATATAAATGATCTTCCAGGCATTCATTATTATGGTTAGTGCTGGAAAATAACAAGACTTTGAGGGGCTTCCACCATAGCAGAGTCTTGTTTGTGATCCCAGAGGCTCTATTCAAGCACATCAGAACTAGTCTAAGCTCTGACTGAATTGTGAGACACTGTGGGGTTAAAACCATTATTGCATCAAGATTAAATACATCTGTTATGAAAAACTCCTCTGCTTTGCATACATGATTCAATAAAGACTCTTAGAAGGATAATTGTTTTGCCCAGGTTATTAACTAGAATTTTCTTACTTTTTTTTTTTTTTTATTACTCCTCAGAATAATTCTTAAGGTAAGCAACTCCTAATTGTGCAAGTATTGCGTTAAGTGGAATGCTCTATCCTGAGAGTCCATTCCTGGATATTATTATTATTATTATTTGGTTCTATTACCAAAAGTTATCCTTGCATTAGGAAATTAATTTTATATTTCAATAAAGTAAAGCTGACAGTTCATCTATGAAAAACATTAAAAAAACAAACAAACAAACAAAAAACCAGAAACTGTGTTCTGAATATCAAATATTATGTTAAAGTGTGAATTAGGTTTGTACAAGACCAGAACTCGTTGAAAGCAGCATCCAAACTAGGAATAAACAGGAATAAGAGTTTTATGCTAGACT
>VZRH01003113.1:1308847-1328456 GCA_013397555.1 Urocynchramus pylzowi
ATGGGAACAACACCGGGAATGACTGATGGGAACAACACAACACTGGGAATGATTGATGGGAACAACACCGGGAGCGATTGATGGGAACAACACCGGGAATGATGGGAACACCAGGAAGGATGGGATCACCAGGAGCGGTGGGAGCACCGGGAGGGATGGGATCACCGGCATCAGCGCCCTGTCCAGAGAAACTGCGGCTGCCCCATCCCTGGAGGGGCTCAAGCACAGGCTGGACGGGGCTGAGAGCAGCCTCGTCTGTGGAAGGTGTCCCTGCCCATGGCAGGGGGCTGGGATGAGATTTAAGGTCCCTTCCAATAGAAATCATTCCACGATTTTAACCTAGCTCGGACAAGAGCCCTTGAAAGCCACATGACACTGATTGTTGTTTTTCCTTAAAGGCTTGATCCAGGAGAATCACTGGAATATATTTACCCGAACAGGTAGTGGCAGTACTCCTCTCTACTCCAAAGAAGAATTCAGAGATAGGACATGGTTTGGGATTCCAGGAGCATAGGGCCCTACCTCTCCCCAGGTTCAGGATTTCAGGAGCATAGGGCCACAGCTACCCCCTCCATAAGCAGCGTCCTGGCTCCCAAGCAGCAGGCTGTGGGCAACAAAAGGCTGTGCATGAATCCTGCTCCTGATGCTTTTCCCTTGTGTGGAATGGTTCCAGACAGATTGGACTGGAGAAAGGGAACAAGTGTGGGATAAAACTCTTTCTCATTCCTGTTTATTCATCTTGGAGCTTTAAGAAAGAAAATCTCTCCCAAGGGACAATGGTTGAAAAGTGATTTAACCTCTGAACTACTCTGAAGGGCTCCAACACCCTTCCCTGTGCTCAGGGCAAACTGCCATTTTGCAAAAAGCCTGATCCGTCACAGGTGTTGTTGGAGAAGTCCTACAAGTCTCAGCCCTTCCACAGAAGCAGAACTTTGCCTACTCGGCAAATCCAGCCAGGGCAGGGGTGTTAAATACCAGCCCCAGTGTCGCAATACTCCTGTCCTTGCTCAACTGTCAGCCAGCCTTCGAGACTCCTGCAGCTTGCTGATGCTTTTCTTGTCAAACCTGACAAGAACTGTCCCAGAATTTGAACAGCACAAGGAAGTGTCCTGTAGGGCTCTCGAGTCCCATTTCTAACTCTTAAGGGCCACTGGTTGAGCAGCCATGAGGGATAAAGCAGATAACTGGAGATGCCACACTGGAAGCTCAGAGTGGCCACGAGTCAGCATTGCAGCCTCTGACAGAAAACACATTGTTTCTGCTATGTGGACAAACGGGTTGGACTAATTACCACATATAATCATTATTATTTATGCTCTACAGACATCAGAGTTTTGTCTTTAAATGAATTTATAGAGGGGGGGAAAAGATCACGAAGCTGAATAATCCCTATAATTATATGCTTAAAAATCCTGAATGGAAGAAATTAGGGGACACAAAGGAACACATAAACTAATTATTCCTTGTTTTGCAGCTAACGTATTTCTATGGTAACCACTATGGTCTTCGAAGAAATTAAATTATTTTAAATCACTTCATTGGAAAAGTCACCCAGTAAAGCCACAAAACAAAAATCTCTCAAATAAATCTAAAGAAGAAGGAAGAAAGCATGTATTTTCCTAGCTGTGGATTATTAGAACTATGAAACTGTAGTTTTATTAAAACCACTAAATAGGTTCTCTCTTACAAGCTGTGTGGGAGCTTGGTGGGTATGAACATGGGCACACAGGCACATATGAATGTGTGGGTACAGAAGAGAGAATTTCACCTCTTCTATACACCATGGGTCAGTATGGCCAAGTGAACAGAGCACAAGAATGTATGGGTTTTATTAGTTGCATTTTGTGCTTCTTTTTCTTATTACATTGAAAGCTTTGCCCCAATCCTTACAGAACCTCAGTTTCCCCTACACCCTTTTGCTAAGTATTTATTTAAATGTGGAGTGTCCCAATGCTGCCTCTCCCATATGTGAAAATGTACATTAGGTAGACAAAAAAGGCATATGACTTTTTGCAGACCCACAACACATGAAAAGCAGTGTAATATTTAATAAAGACCAAGTTTACACATTTTTTTCTCTTGAAATACAGCAAATTAATCAAAAACATGCACTTAAAACATAAACCAGCCTGTCACCAGCTTCATATTATTTAAGTTTAGCTCAGGGGGTGCATTGCCAGAGGAATAATTCAATCAGAATGGCCCACAAAGCAGGCAGGCTCTGGCTCTGTGGGAGGTTCAGTTCTTCAGGCTGTGCAGAGCTCGTAGCCAAAAAAGTTCATGCACACATGCCTCGCTCTTCTTTTGACCACACCACCAAAACCAGTGGCTTCCCCTATCACATCTGTGGCCATGCTGGCAGCTACAGATAAAGGAGTTAACTGAACAGGCTCATATGAAGGGATCCTCAGGGTTCAGTTAGGAGGAAAGTCCCTGCAGTTGTAGCTGAGGAGCAGGCTTCAGAGTTGTTTCACAGAAGTCAGAATTCTCATCCTCCCTTTCAGCTCTGCTTGGTACTTTTACTGTCACCTTCTCAGATGTCTGCCTGCCTCCAGTGCTGTGACCAAACCAGGAACTTTACTGCAGAAAACCCAGTTGAGTGCTCTACATGATCTGCCTCTCTCTGCTTGGATGAGCTGTCACAAGTAGAAGAAACACCAGGAAACTTCAGTGTCTCAGGCACTAAAAGGCTGCACAGTTCCCTTTTGCATTACTTGTTACAGAACAGCCATCATCAGCTTTACCATTTCTCTGGGATAGTTTTTTACCACAGCTTTGCAAGGATATAAAGACATGGCACCCATCCAGGCACAGTCCAGCAAGATTCATCCCTGCCTTTGGTTAAATAAGATTATTACTATTCTTAATAATAGCAATAACAGTTCCTATTAAAACATCCTGCTGGCTTTGGAGAACAGGTTTCTGTTTTCCTCAGGTTCTAATTTTAGAAGCTTCTGGGGACTATGTAAACATGTGAGCTGGAAACAAACAAAAGAACCATATAGAGTATTTGCTGAAAGCTTGGGGTGGGTGGTCAGGTCCAAATACCCTGCTGTTCTGAAGTCACTGCCCTGGGCTTCCACAGAAGCGTGCAGCACAGGGGTGTCCTGAGTCTGGCTGGGCTACTGCTGAAAAGAGCAGCTTTCCCTTCTGCTTCATTGGGAAAAGGCAAATCTGGGACAGATAAAGATGTGCTGAAAGCCACCAACACTGGGCAAACACTATCAGACTGGGGAAAGGCAATGAGGATGTGCAGAGCCCTCTCTAAAACCTCATCCCAGTGAGGGGAAACCCGCTCTCGTTTGATGCAAAGCCCCTCAGCTCTCTGGGCCAAGCTGGTTGTGGCCCTGTTCTGCATTGCTCTGCCAAATCTTTGTGCCCACTGCTATGTTTAGAAAAAAAATGTAGTGGTAAAATGTTCATTTCACATTTGTAGTAACAGCTTTCTTCAAAAGATAGAACAGCTTTTCACACACTAAAGTGGATCTCTAAAGTCAAGCTTGTTCACATCTCATTCTTCTTTTCATTAATCCAGAGGGGAAAAAAAAAACCCCTACTTGACAATTTGCATCACACTTCTAACAGAAGTGTGACAGAAGATCAGAAATATCTTCACGAGTAAGGTTTTTTTGATTTTGATTCTACAAAGCACTTAAGCAGGATCTTAATTTACTGTGGGCAAGTAGTATGTGGCTCCAGTGGGACTATGTATCTGATTAAAGAATAAATGTAATTGTCCCTCCAGATCAATGCCATAATTCACTCCTCATTGAGTTCTTTATTGTCTCTTCAATAAACTCATGCAGTGCAAAACATTAAGTGATGCAACTTAGTGATGAAACTAAGCACACACTACTGGAAATCTATACCCAGATATTCATTAACATTGCTGTTTAAGTATTTAATTTCTATTAAATTTCCTAGTCAAATAAATCCTTGCTTTTTTTTTCTCAGAACTGTATACAAAGAGTTCATAAAAGCAAGCCTCAGCTTGTCCGACAATGTCTTGACAAATTTCAGGCACACAAAAAAAAACCCCAAAAAACCAAAAACCAAAACCCAAAACAAAACTAACAAACAAAACCAAGCAAAGAAAACCCACTCACTTATCAGGACAGACCCTACAACAGGGACAAATTTTCAAGACCGTGGAGAATTACTTAAGGTATTTATAAGAATACAAGAGTTTTGTAAGCCAGCTGTAGCACATAAAATCAGATATTGGGGTTGCTTTTGTTGATAGTTGGAGCTTTGGACACGTGTTCCTTTATCTGCACTTCAGGGACCCTTATTCACTCGGCTCTGAAAGTTAACACATCCATCAGAGGAATGATTTAATGGCCTTCACAGCCAACAGTGACCCTGCAGGAAGAATAAATGAGTATGTGTTGTTAGCTGAAGGCGAAGGCATGTTTTGCACACATGATGTCACTCTTGCAACTCAGGAAGAACTAATTGCTTGGCTTGTTGTAAAGTCTCCTACTCGTTGGGTTCCCTTGCAAATTATAGTCGTCTGGAGAGCTGCAGCATGTCATCAGCACACAACAATGTTGTCTGAAGCGTAATTAATATCTGTCTTTCTTTTCAAGTTCCTTATTTACCCTCTTTCCCCCATGACAAATATGTTAATGACCTCTCCAAAACCCACAAGTTGTCATTTTCAAAGAGCCCCCGTCTTTCT
Organism: Urocynchramus pylzowi; assembly: GCA_013397555.1. NCBI lineage: Eukaryota > Metazoa > Chordata > Aves > Passeriformes > Fringillidae > Urocynchramus > Urocynchramus pylzowi. The sequence continues at coordinate 1,313,529 of VZRH01003113.1, forward strand.
GCCTTGAGCTGAACACTTTAGATTAAATCACGGTGAGCCTGTTCTTGCCCCCATTAAAGCTATTGAGGGTTTTGTCAGTGACTTCAGTGTAAGCAAACTCTCACAGTCTGTAATGGGAATGGGACCACAGACCTATTTTGCTTTGCACCTTCAGCTAGAGGAAAAAAAACAACCAACATACCAAACAAACAATAGGCAGGGATTGCCTTACCATTTCACAGGATTTGGGGTTGAATCAAGAGTCCAGAGCAACATAAGAATCATCAGACCATCCAGCCTCATGGGCTGAGAAGTTTTTGTTGGGTTATAGGGTCTTAGAAGGCCACTGGTTTTGCCTTTGGCTTAGATTTTGGGAATGGGTTTTATATTTTTGAGGTTATTTTCAGCAATATTGACTGCTTACCTGATTCTCTGTTAGTACTTATCTGCAAAGGGTGAAATACTGCCCAGAGTTTAATACAGTTGCATGTGAAAATAAGCATATAGAAGATTTATTCAGTGACAGCAATAAATGTATTGGTAGCCCAGACCATTACTGGGGAACATTTTGACACCAGCTCATGAAGTACTGCTCACACTCATAAGGGGCTTGGATAATTCTGAATGTGTGTCCACTTCTTGGTGTGTGACTTTACAAATGAGTCAGGTTTACAAATAATAAATGCATTTACACTAAAACCAGAAACAGGATATTCTATATTCAATTACCCACATCTGTATTCTACTTTTCTTTTTCATTAAAAAAAAATCCCCTGATTAAATCATCTACCATACAGCAGAAAACTCTATACAATACAAAAAAAAAAAAAANTCCACTGCTACTTAGCTGTTAATTTCAGCTGTGAATAAAGCATTTCCCTTTCCAAGAGTTAAGCAGATGGCAAATCCCCATGCTACATTTATCAAGTTTTTGCATGTTTCTATCCCACCCAAGTTAGCAAGGTAGAACTTCTGGAATTCTTAGTGTATTACTAATATGAATGTACTTGCAGGTAGGAACTACAACATATGTTATAAATTTCTTCTTCTTTTGCACATAGAGCTGAAAAATTGAGGCTCAGACCCCCTTGTTCTATTCCAAAACATGTGCTATAACCAGGTTTCAGCTGAAGTGCCCCTCTTCTATTGATCTAGAACTTTGCAGATCTCTGAGTACCACGACTCGAAGCAGATATTCATCTCTAATTCCAGCTCTGCCTCAGTGGTGATGCATTTGAGGATGAGCACTGTCCCCAAGGTCTGTGCCCTGCTGTGGTCTCAGCTAAGGAGGGGCAAATTTTATCTCGACTGGAGCACCTTTTCCCAGCACCTTTCCCCAGTCAGGAGCATTATACAATCCTATGAGGTTGCCAGTGAGAGCACCGAGGTCACTATTCCAAGAGGGATTTGAAACCCCAGACTATCTTGTAGGCATAAAATAGAGAGAGCCCACGCCTCCCCCAGTGCTGCAGGCTGTGATACAGAGTCTCAGTCTTGCTAAGCAGGGCAAGGAAGCCCAAGGTCTGTGAGCACTAAAGTACAATATTCTAAAAGCCACCTGTCATTTACATTTGAAAAAAATATTTTCTGTTACATAGGTAGAGCAGCATAAAGCAAGCACAGTATATAAACATTGCTGAATGACAGGCAAAATCCTTTTCAGCAGAATGCTTATTCTTAATGACCTATATTGATTCTCATTCCATCATGGTTTAATGTGTTTCTTCAGCATTATGTAAAAACCCTCCTACATTCATCATTTAATAACGATAACCCCCACTGCATTTAAAAGCACGCATAAGTTTATAAAGTCTGCCAGACAAGCCCAGTGGATTTTAATGATCTTCTCTCCTAGCAATAAATGGAGAGCTCATAGAATAGGGGCTGTGATTCAGGATTCTTGGGTTCTGGTCTTCATTTTGCAATATTGTTGCTGCCAAACTACACTTGACACCTCTGTGCCTCAGCTTGCCTGGTTCATAAATGGGCCCAGCAACACCTGTCACACGCTGTTAAAAGGTTGAGTTAATTGCTGCTCATAAATCATATTGAGAGCCTTGGAAAAGAGAAATATATATATATGCAAAGCAGGAGTGATGTTGTAATAGAATTGCATTGCTTTCAGATACACTGTTTAAAATTAAATTCTTGGAGATTCATACCTCTAGTATCGCTTTACTACCCATTAGCATTAAGGATTGCTTCCAGAACATACAAAACCTGCCTACAATGTTTGTGCAATTCAAGACAACATTACTATGACACTCACAGGGGAAGACACTGGAATAGGAACAATTTTCCCTATCCATCTCCTACTGGAGTGGAGTGAGTTTTGCATTCATTCCAAGGGCCATGGGACCCAAATCTATTCACCATTTCTAATCAGTCTGCAAAAGCAACACCGCCACTTTATAAGACACAAATCCTACATTTAATAGCTCTGTCACAAACAAATGCTTCCACTCCCTCCTCTTAACAAGCACATTGGGTGGCTGAAGGATTTAAAATTAGGCACATTCACTTTGGGAAGTGTTTTGAGATCTGCCAAGTACAAAGTAGACTGTTAAGATTACCACTCTCACTTTGATTTGTTTCCCCCCCCTCCATGAATTACTTGCTATCAACTTCAGCTGCTTTGTGGACAAGAAGCAGATCAGGGGTTAGGAATGAACACTGTGGCTTTCAGGGTGTCATCCACAGAAGTGGAGTTTGCAGTAGCAGAAACAGGATAAAGCTATGAAATTTGGATTAGATGAGAAAATCACTATTTGGACTTCAATGATTCTCAAGACATCAGTTTTACTTCTTCCCACTAGAAAGACAAGGGAACATTACAAACTTTCAATCCATGCCCAGAATACTGCAGAATCCAGTAAAGCTGTCTTTTCTTGGGCTTTTGGCTCAATTTCAGCTCTAAGATAGAGCCAAAGTAGATAATTTCCGTGCCTTTTCCATGTTGCAGTGAAGTGGCACAAAAAGCAATAAAGATTCAGGGACGGAGGTGCCTAGAGCAACATGACTCCATTCCTACACATCTCTCCCACTGCTCCCGTGGGTTGGACACTCCCTGTGCTCCAGGCCCTGTACGTGACCACAAGTGGACCTTGGGAGGAGAGAGGACTTGAATCCCTGCTGAGCTGTTCCATCCTGGTATGATTTCCAACCACACCACTACGACAAAATCCCAGACAATGAGACTCATCCTTCAGCCCTGCCCGGGGTACCAGGGATCACCAGCTCCATTCCCAGAGCAGCTGTCCCACAGCTCATGTCCAACAGGCACGTGACAGATTAGTCCATTCTTTAACCCCTTCAAACTGAACTATTTCTGCTTCTTTCACTGGGTGTGCTTCATCAGGGAAACCTGAGGTTTGCTGTGGTGTCCCTGCCCATAGCTGGGGTTTGGAACAAAACAATCTTTAATGGCTCCTTCCCACCCAAACCATTCTGTGATTCAATGGGGTTTTTTCCCTTGAAGCTTACATGTCAGAAAATTATGCTAAGGCCTCTTAACGTTTAACATCTTAACATTTTAGTAGCCACTTAGCACCAAATGAACAAATCAAGCTACATTAATTCATTATAACTTATTTCATACTTGAAATCAAAAGGAGAAGCAGTTACCTGGATTACTCAAATCTGAAGCAACCAGATTTTACAAGAAGGGGCCTGGATGCTGAATAGAGCCATCAGTGGGCTGGAGAATGTAAACAGGGAGACAGGTAATATAAATAATCCATGACTGGAGGATTCGGCCCCCATTTGGGGGCAGAACACTGAAACTATAATTGCTCTTGCAACAGATGAATGAAAACAATTACTCATTTTATTTAAGCAGTTGTTAGTTCTGCCAACACAAGTTTACGAAAGTCATTAGTCAGACTGCTCATAAAATGAAATAATAGAGAGGTTTGATTTTTAAAAAATCATGAGATTATAAAAGAGCCTCAAAATGGATAAAGATGTTCAGGCATTCTCTTGATATCTGTTTCAGACAAAAGGAACCTTTTTTCTAAGCTTTTCTTTGGAGTAATGAAAACCAGAATTTTTACTATTATTTTTATAATGAGAGCAAGCCAAGTCTTGGGGCTGGAGGAGCAAGGACTTTACAGCTTCTCACATGGATGGGGATGAAATTGGGGATGCTGGAGCAGTGCAGGCCTGGGCAGGGGCTGCTGGGAGCGAGGCTCAGCGCCTGCAGGGGCATGGCCCCATGGAGATCCAGTGGCTGGCTGCAGGGGCCAACTTGAGCACAGCAGGGGCAGGAGGAGGGCAAAGGCTGGCTCAGCTCATCCTGCAGCAGGGTGGAGGGGCAGGGCTGCCCCTGAGCCTCCTCCTCCTCTGCCAGCACTGCAGGGACAGGTGGCTCCTCGGCCAGAGCCGGGTGCTCGGTGAGTGCACACAGTCCTGCCAACCCCACAGCCACAAAACCAGAGAGAAACATTTGATTCTGTGCTTTTAATCTTCTCAGGCCCTGGCAGGAGGCTCCTCAGCCACTAATACAAAGATTGCCTGCAAAGAGCAAACAGATATTTTATGTTCCAAGCACTCAGTGCCTGAGGGGAAGAGGGGCAGGAGTGGGTCAGTAGGGCAGGGCATGCAGGGGGATGGGATAGGACCTGTCATTCCCACTGTGTCCCCACTGAGGGAGGCTTGTGGCATCAGGAGTGACAGCTGGGTGGAAACTCTGTGCTTTCCAATACCTTAAAACAAAAAGGATTTGTAAGATTTTTCCCCTTTCCTGGGGACCTAAGAGGAGTGGTCTCAGCTTTGCCTCACAACTATTTGTGGCATCAAAAGCACATTCAAGAGATCAGACAGAGCTACAGCAGGAAGAGCAGTTGAAGAAGAGCACATGCCTCTTACTATGACTTCTAGAGAAAGCCATAAATGTACCAATATTTTGGAATGCTGAAAAACCACTGATAGAAAGATGAGAAACAGAGCACATTACCAGGTTCTGGTGAAAGCTGGAAGGGGCCCCATCCCAAACCTTTTCTGGAATGAGATATGCATTGTTTAACCACAAGAAAAGAAAACTTTTATAGCAGGTATTTCTACTGTAATAAGTTGATCTTGATGTAGACTCTGGAGGGTCCAGGTAGTCTTTGTATGTGACCTATCATCAATATTGTCTGGATGCTACAGTCTCTGTTCTTTGATATATATATAAATACCTCTGTATTTAATATTGGAAAGTCATCATGTTCATATTTTCTTAGAGAATAGGGCATATTGCTAAAAAATGCACCAAGACAACAGTACTGACATCCACAGCAAGACCTTCTCAGTCAACAAAAATCTTTTTGCTCCTTTTAAGCAGGGGAGCAGCACACCAAGAGGTGAGGCACACAGTGCCTACAGCTGCTGCTGCAGCTTCTTTTTGGCTACCTGGGACGTACACGCCTCAAGGGAAAACAGCCAAAGCTTTTACAAACCTCATCTCTGTCTTGGCTTACAACACTTCTTTCTATGAAAACTGCCACGGAGTACAGTCACTCTCTAGACATGAAAGCACCAAACTCCTGCTGGTTTACAGCACCTAAGGAGAGTCACCACCCCAGACTGAGTCCAGAGGAACAGTTAAACAGGGGCATAGCAAAATGGCACAGCATTAACACCTGTGAGCATATACTATAGCAGATACAAGCTCCAATGTGACAGATGCCAGGTACAAAGTGGACTGATTTGTTTTGAAGATCACAAATTTTACTCATAAACACATATATATGTCAGTAATCTGGAAAAAAATGGACTCTGGAAGGGGGGAATTTAGCTCAAGTTGAATTTTTGCTTCAGTTCCCAGGTTAGAATTTTATTGTACTTCAAATACTACTTCATATGAACAAAAATACCTTGTACAGAACCCGGGAAGGTTCTCAATGAGCTCAGGAAATCCTGTGGCATTAGAAATGGATAAGTTCAACTTTACCTTGCTTTACAGTGGTGTGATCCAATATCAGTATTGAAAGAGAGGCTAAGAAACTTTTCGTTTCTCTCTAACTTTGTACAAGCAATATCTAAGCTTCATTTTTCTAATATGTGAAATGAAAACACTTCACTGCAAAGTACCTAAAGAGCAGTGGGTATGAAGAGCTTCATGGATGTGCAATCAAGGGAAAAAACCCAAGACTTAGACTGAAGCCTTATGCACCATCTTGGCACACGGAGAAGGTCGTGTAGTTCATTTATAAAAGTGGCAAAAACTGGGATCCATTTGTTCATTCAGCAGTTAAAATTGCTGCTGAGGAAGAAGCATTTCTCCAAAGCTATTAGAAATTACAACAAGCTTAGAGTTTGTAGCCAGCATAATATGAGGTGTTCCAGATCTCCGTGACCCCCATGCACACATTCTGTTTGTGCTCCTGCTCAATGCACCTCACACCCTCATAGCCTAGATATTTTTAATTCTTTCTAAGCAAAAGTTCCAGTTAAACAGAGATTAATATCATGAAAAGTTTAATATTTTTAATGATCATAATGAGAAGTCTTTTACAAAGTCTAAACAAGACTAATTAAAAGTAAATGCAACTCAAGATTCTTTGCTTCAGCTGGGCCATCTCAGCTATCACAACAAATACCTTTAAGAAAGATGCTTCATATCATTCCACCATTTCTAAGTGGTGGGTACTGCTCAAAAAAGTCACTCCATGTTATTTCCCCAGCTGGATTTCCATATGTCATATGCTTAGAAACAGAAAGGAGCATTTCTGCCATCCTTCTGTCGGAGTAAATCCCTGTGAATCTCTTTTGTCTGCTTGGATTGCCAGGAAGAAGCACTGAATCTCCTCAGCAGTGTTTTAATTGTTCTGTGAGAACATGCTCTCATCACTCCCCTTCATTCTCTAATGTATCTTTCCAAAATCATAATGCCTATTTCTCTAATTACTTTATTTGGCAGCCTGAAAATAAGGGTAATTACAGTGTTCTCTATTAGCTTGTAAGGAAGACAGAGGACTAGATGGTTTGGAGGAAGGAAAAATCAGACCAGTAGGTCCTGGTTATACTCAAACAGGAATTTCCAGAGGAAATGTGTGGTTGTCCATGAAGGACTTCGAAAGCAATTTTCCTTCAAACCAATACTGAACCAATACAAGACAACAGAGGCACAGTGACAATGCCACATTCCCAAATGAGATGTTGAACAAATGTCTTTACCACATGTGGTCATTAAAGATTCGATGTCAAGATGAAAGGTGTTAACCTTGGAAACCTGGCCAGACTCCAACATAGATAATTACATTCTGCCTCCCTGAGCAGTTCTCTGCAGAGCTCCAGCTGGACATTTCAGCCCTTGAACCGTTACACAGCCCTGCTGTGAGTGGCTCAAGAAAAGAACTGTGCAACTCAACAACATTCTGTGTCAACAACTTGTATTAGGGAGATGCAAACCTCAGGGTGGTAGCAAATCATGCCACAGAAAAGTTGTTTGGGTTACTGTGCATCACTGCAGCCCTTTTACCCCAAGCAGCCCAAGGAATGCCATGAAACCTACAATGCACATAACTTTTGTGGGACAGACCTCCTGAAAAGGAAAAACTATTGTACCCTCACTCACAGTGTCTTGCTTTGGAAAAAGCTGATAGAGACAGGTGAGGGTTGCTGCTCTACTGGAATTGTTGAAGTCTGCATCGTGTCACCATTTCTCATGGAAGCAGTCCTGCTTGGATCTGTGAGTTGTGGGAAAATTTTGCAGTCTCATGACACTGCTACCAACTGTGAACACAGCGTTAGCAGCCTGGCTGCTGGATGCCACCAGCACACTCAGAGCTGTGGCACTGAGACCTGCCCTGCCAGCAGAGCAGTTACAATTCCAGCCACACGAATGCGGGAGGATTCCCTCCAGGCAGATCCGCATGGCTGGGCAGATGCTCCCTGCCCCCCCCTGTGTCCCTGGTCACACACCCAGCCCCGCTGCCGCTGCTCCAGGAGGGATGGGCACCGACAGCCACCCCACACCACCAATTTCCTTTGCAAGGGTGCCAGGGCATGCCTGGGGATGGGACCTGGGCTGCACCCCGAGGGGTGCCCAGTGGGCTTGTTGTGGAACCAGGGCAGGACTGAATGCAGCCCCTGATGCCATTATCTGCTTTCAGAGGGCAAGCAGAAAGCAGCACTGAGGGTATTTTGCATGAGCTTTCCAAGTGTTGATGAGATTGTTATTACCATATGCATTTTTTCCTTACAAAAGAGAATTTTATTTTAGCTCAAGCAGACAGGATTCCTGAGAGTCCCATAATGAAAAATATAGGCTACATGCAAAAACCCCAGTGCAGAGACTCACTGAAGTCTGTCACACGCTGATTTAAATGCAAGTGACTTCAAGGACTGCACTCTCAAACGTATCACAGGAAATTGTTGCAAAAGGAAAATTATTGACCATCCTACAAATACAGGAGTAGATAGAAATAAATCCTTATTTATGCAAAAACCCCTAAGCCTATCTGATCTCATATTGATGGCCATTCTATCTTAGATTCATTTTGTAAGACCTTTAATAAAACTGTGCAATAACCGGAGCTAGGGATGACAGCCCGTGTTAAGTTTCTGACACTGCAAAGAACAACGTGGATCATATTCAGAAATTTTCCCAGTGCTCAACATGCCACTTATCAAATTCCCTTCAAGCATTCATCACACCCATGCAAATAATTTATTCTTCCCCACAGAAGCTTTGTGTTTGATCACAATGACAACTTAGTGCTTCTGCTCTGCATCACATACATTATGGAGCTTCACACCCCAGAGCAAGAGCTAAATCACATCGAGGAAACCTCTTGAGGTGACCATCCATTCCTGCAGTCCTTGCACACAATTACATCTATGAACTCACAAAGATTTAGTTATGTCAACAAGGTCTGCAGAACCAAGACCACGCTTTTGAAAAATGAGTTGTTAATCCTGAAAAGGATTAACACATTAGGAGATAAGCAAATGCTTAGCTCAAGATTATTGTTACGAGCTAGGCACTTTGATTATAGACTACATTTTTATCATTTAGGAGTCACCTGTCCTGCAAATACACATGCACTAATAATTTGTCTATTAAATCCCTGGGAAACCACAAACAGGTTTTAGAATCTGCTGATCAGGGTAAGCAGTCTGTCAGAATAGCTTTAGCAAATAAAAGAAATGCAAAATACCGAAACGTACCTAGAGGACAGAGTCTCCTGGCTGAGCAGGGTTGTAGGCTGAGACCCAAAGAGCTGGTAATTTGGGATGGAATAGCTTTTACAAATCAATCAGTGCAGAAAGCCAACATCACACGAGTTACGCATTTACCAGGCAGTGTTTGACAGCAAGAAAAAAGCTACAGCACAGAAAATTTCTGTGTATTTTAAGCCTCCATCCCAAACTGACTCCTCATACAATTCATCTGCAGGCTGTAATTTACTAAATCCATCTGTTGTTCCTACAGCTTGCTTTCTGGAAATTCTGCATTTCAAGGGTCTGCTTGTTAGAGAAGGTCAAAGAGTAAAGCAGGCCCTTTCATTTTAAGTGACTTGAAAGAAAAGGAAAGGAAATTTATATTTAGAAATAGCAATGATTAACTAGGGGAAATATATTAGAGTATTAAAATAAACGACATAGAATGGCTCTTACTTCCAATTAGGCTGACTTTACTTCAAGAAAAATATTTATATACAAATATAAAAAGCTGAGGAATGCTAACCTATACTAAGATGAAAGCATCTCATAACATAATTCATGTTTAGCCATTAAAATGGGGGATCACATTTTTACATACTTTTTCTTCTTGTCCTTCTAAAGTCTCTGCTTCTGTGCTTTCTTCTCTAATCATCAAAACTTTTCACAGCTTCTCTTTGTTAGCAAACTGCCTATGGCAACTGCACACCTTCCACATCTCCATAGCCTTCAGAAAGGCACCATCTGATGCTACTGCATCATTCTGGATCAGGACAGATTCACCACAGAATGAACAAAATATGCTCACATACAGTCTAAAACTGAAGGTCTCAATCACTAAAGTCTGGGCCAGGGTCCACCAAGATGTACTCTGTATTCCTGACTGTATTCAGGGCTTCTGTTTTCAGCCCACTTATTGGGCAACATAAAGAACACCAAAACCATTTAAAAAAAACCAGAGGAGAGCCGTGGGAATCTCCTGAGCACACCCCATTGACAGTGAAGTGCTGGTGGTGCAGTTCAGAGCCATGCAAGACAGCTGCAGTCACCCCAAGAGCCCCAGGCAGTGTGTCCAGCCCCTGGGGCCAGCACTCAAGCTTGTTTAAACCACTGAGCTCACTCACCACTGGTGCTGTAGCCATTGTCAGAGGGAAGGGAGGGAGACCTGAGACCCCTTCCTAAATACTGTGCAGTGATGCTGTAGGTGCCAGGTGTTCACTTCCACCTGATGAGTTAAGAGTGCAGCTCCAGATGTACTTTTGGGCTGTGGTAGGCACCATGGCCACCGCCTTAAAGGGGGCAATGACTAACACCATGCAAAGTAGATACTGGGGGAAAACACAATTCATACAGCTGGACCTCAACCAGGAGACTAAAATCACCCTCTCAATGAGTGCAAAAGTCTCCCAGGACCCTTAATGGCACAAGTAGTAGGCTGTCAGTCTAAAACACATCCTAAGCTCGGGTGCACTAACGTCATGCAAGAACACTGGTTCAATCCTGACTCAGAAAAACCCGTGTCACCTACTGAGTCACCAAAACCACCCCTTGAAGCATGGGTTTCCTTGGAGTCCTCTTTGTCAGCCCTGCTTAGACTTGACCCTATTTTGCCTATAAGGTTTAACACAATGGGAGTCTAAAGTCATATGATGCAATGAGCTGCAGTTTGTTTTCTCAGGGGCTCTCCCTCCTTCCAACAGCAGCCCTAGCAAAAGGCCTTTGTCTGAGGAGCAGAATAAGGAGCATAACACAGTGTTTGCATTTACGTATGGAAGAGCTACACCAGCAGTTCCTCTCAAGCCTCTGAAGTCAGCTCCAGTACAGTTACTTGGCCTAAGTTCATCTAAACTAAATGGGCTGACTTGGTTCAGATGTGTTGCACAACCAAACGATAAAATTTGGGGGGAGGGAGGGAATGACTAGTGATGACACATGTATTTAACACTGCATGTCTCCTCTTTCCAGATTAGGAGGAGCTGGCAAGCTTCAGTCTGTACACTTGCCAGCAGCGGATGTCGGCACATATACAACACTTTTCAGAACAACATACTGTTGAAACATGTAGTTCAACTCCAAGGTACCCCTTCTGTTCAGTTAGCCCAAAACAGCTATTAGAATTGTATTGCTTAATATGGTAGGATTTGTAGCACAGCTTTTAATGCTGCTTTAATCTGGTTTCTTTACAGCCACTTTGGAAGTGCTCAGAAGTTGGTAGGAGCAGCCCTGCTGTGCTTTGCTCAAGCTCCTCCCTCCATTCGAGCTGGGGGAAGTGATGAACCTGTTGGCAAGAGGGAAATATCAAGGGTAGAGGGGGTGTCATAAGTGACACAGGAATATAATCCTCTCTTCCGCTTTCACATGTCCTCACTTTCTTTCATTTTTCAGTCTGAAGTACAGAAAAGCACGATGATGACAAGCTCACCCTGGTTCATTATCAGTGTGTCTTGAGAAAGTCACCAGTAAAGATCTGAAAGAAATAATGTCTGCAAAATAAATAAAAATATATTCCAAGTCAGAAATGAAGTGTCCTGCATTCATTAACAGAAAGCTTTTCTTTAATGACTTCAGATTTTAAAATAAGTTCAGTTCTTTCCTCCTTTTTCTTTCAATAATTTTGTGAACATTTATAAATTCAGCATCCCTCTAATCCCATATTCTTTTTCCTGCTTCATTTGCCCCCTTCATTTTTTCAATTATTTTATTCTTTGTCACAAACAATCACTAACAATCATTTAAAAAAAAAGAAAAACAGTGCAGCCAAAACCTCATCTTTTGGTGTGGGTCTGGAGTGATGCTGGGTGTATCAGAAGTGGCCCATACACCCCACGTCACATGGGTCAATTTTAGACATTGGAATAATTTTCCTTTAGTTTCTGATCTGGCCACTCTATCCCACCACCATTATACTGACAATTTCCCTTTATTCTCACTTCCTAGCAGCTGCTTCCATTTCACTCCCCCTTTCTCTCTGCATGGCTCTGGCTCTGGGGAGGAGCTGGTCAGGCTGCAGAGGCTCAGGGAGGGCTTCCTGCCATGGGGCTCGAATGGGTGCAAGGCAGGAGCTGCCTGAGCCTCCAGCTCTGCTCTGCAGAAGTTTGATGTGCTAATGTAGGATCACAGAGGGAGCTGCAGCCAGCCTTTTCCCCTTTTCCTCTGAAGCACCAGTCCCTGCAGGTACCTCTTGCTGAAGCAGCCTCTGGTTTGGGTCTTGTTCCTTTTACTTCCCTCTCAAGCATCCAGAGAGAGCAGTTTTCCATTCAGATGTCCCAGGTCACCACAACTAAAACCAGTTTCACTGTCTGCCACTCACTCCAGTAGTTCACTGCTGCCATCCAGCCCCAGTGTCAGCAATGAGTCTTATTCAGACTCAGAGCAATGAGTCTGATTTACCTAACCTAGATTTTTCCAAATAATTCATAAAATTTCAACATGAATCACAGAATCATTAAGGTTGGAAAATGAAAAAAACTTCCAAGATCATCAAGAACAACTTTCAACTGAATACTGCCATGCACACTAAGTCATATTCCAAAGTGTCACATTAACTTGGTTTTTGAACAGAAGATGCCAGGAATGGTGGCTCCACCACTTCCCTCCATTGACTCTTTTAACACCAGAGCTGCCCTTTAGAAATGAGCTCATTCAGACAAAAGCAAGCTGGGGAGTGCCTGTGTGGGAAATTACACTGCCCTGTCTGATGGAGCACCTTTGGTGGGAGATACACAAGGGAAGAAGCAGTTGGAAGATGAGTCTGGATCATCACCTCTTAACCAGGCTCATCTGCAGCCTGGACAGCATGTCTGAGCAGAGCCTGAGCTAAAAGGACAATATTTGGATTTCTCCTGTACTTTGTCCCATCCAGTGTTCAAACAGGAATCCCAGGACAAAGTGTACTTCATGTGAATTGTAGCAAATGCACGGGAAGAGGCTACTTCCAATGGGTTGTAAGGTTTGCTTAAAATGTAAAGAACACTTTAAGAGAAAAAAGCAGCCCTGTACCTTGGTTTGGTAAAAAAATCAAGTTTTATAGACCCAAAAAATCAACATGCTTTTCCCTATAGTTTACGTAAAAATTGTTGTGGAAGAAATGAGTGTGATTCTGCAAATCCATCTTCATGGATCCTTTTAATTTAGAGGCATGAGTCATTGGAGCAGGGACTCCTTGGATGATTGTGTGACCACAGGATGCAGCCCTGGAAAAGTGTTTTTGTAAACAAATAAACATGTTTCTTCCTGTTTGAAACTCAGATCTTTCAGCATTGGGCAAGCGCCTGAGAACCTGACAGTGAGAGTAATAAGAAATATGAAATGCAATGCCACTTGCTTGGTCCAGTTCCAACAGCAAGAGGTGAACAAAACACACAGAGTGAAAAACAGACTAGTCTTTTAAAATCCTTTAATAATCTGAAGTGTTAGGGGTATCAGGAGCAAAGAAAAGACTTGTTAAGTGAAATTTGCCTGAAGAGATGGTCTTATAACCTGACAAAATCAGAACAGAGAGTAAAAAATCAAAAATTGGTAGAGTTGATGATGGATTTTGCCATGTTGTGCCGAACACACAGGGAGTGATCCAAAGATCACGGGCTCCAAAATGGATTTCACACTATGGCTTTTGACAACTGATGAAGTCTTTTGAGAGATTATCCTCTTTTCCTGGAGAAAGCAGGATGCTGGCCCCAGTCAGCAGTCTGCACTGCCTTTGCTACTTGACTCCCAGAGGGGAAAAATGGAGTCTTCAGTCCTAGCAGCTGGAAGCATTTCCAGAAAACCTTGTAGATATTCGAAAGCAACCTAAATATTGCAGTGTCAGGCAGTCAATTTTCTGTTGGTAGTTTAAAAGCAAACTTCTGGCAGCTGCCAGGGAATCCTTTAAGTACGTTTAGATCAATGCATGAAGTCAAATAAACACTTAAAATCCCTCAAGATTAAGAGTGAATCCAGTCAGGAAATGGCTGAGCCACTGCATGACCCTTTTTTCTGTCACAGACCAACCAGGCTGGAGGATGCTCCAGCCCAGCCCCAAATCCTGCTATGCCTGGGCACAGAGCAGCCAAGGAAAGGGGAACACGAGGATTGTCCCTGGCCTCAGCTGGGTCGGGATGTTTCAGTTGCAAACGATAAATCTATTTTACGTATTAGAGCTTGTCTAGACTAAGGAAATGTTCCTGCTATGACTATGCTGAGGTAATTACACCAGTGTAAACCCCTTTGGGCAAAACAGAGCTTTCAGTGGCCTGATTTACGCTGGTCACTTGCCAGGATTAGTTCAGCTGGTACCAGCCTGTCCTCCAGGAGCTCCTGCTCCCAGCTGGAATCCCGCAAAGAAGTTTTCATCCGTCTCATCTGAAACGTTGGCACTGCCAAACTATCAGTCAAGCCATCCTTATGGGATGGTTGTGCAAATGTTTTTCTCCAAAAGGATGGTAAATATCTAGAAGGCTCTTCTGCTAGTGGACAACTGATTAATAAGCTAAAACAAAAAGAACAGAAAGAAAAGGAAAAAAAAAGCTGAAATAAATCTGGGTTTAAATTAAAGCATATTTGGGTTTGAATATGCATATCAGGGAAACATGTTTGCTGCAAATACTATGGAATAGGAAAGCTGATGTAGGGTGTTTAACCTGCCAGGGGTAGATGTGTCCCTTACCCACATTAAATGAACTTGTGTGCGAGGACAAAATGTGTACAAACAGTAAAATGGGAGCTACTCCACACTGATCAATTCAAATGAACAAAAAAAAAAAAAAAAAAAAAAAAAAAAAAAAAGAAAGAAAGTGAAAGAAAAAAAAACCCCCAAAAAAA
>VZRH01003113.1:1334303-1375651 GCA_013397555.1 Urocynchramus pylzowi
GATCCGCAGAGGGTGTACCAGGAGAAGCTCCCGGACCACATGGATGATGGTTAGTCACAGCAATCTCCGCGTGTTTCTGTGTGTCCCCCTCTCCCCGTTCCCGGTTTCTGCTGGTTTTCCCCAGTGAGCCCCATCTAGTCCCTGATCCCCCCGGTTCCCCAGCCCATCTCCCTGACACCCCTGGGAGTGAGGGATGCTAGCCTTGTCACCACAGCCCCCAGCGGGAAAGCTACTCCTGACAGCACTGAAGCTTCCCAGCGTCCCCACTGTGGGAGTCTGCACCCATGGAGGACCCTGGCACTCCCCAACACCTTCTCTGAGGTGTATGGACAAAAAGACTCCCACAACATGCTGTAACCTCTTTGGGGACCCCTGACAGGCAGAGGAGTCACCTGCCACAAGACAAATTTTGACAGGGAACGTTGATTTCAGCAGGTATGAAACATCAGGACCCAGGGATGTATAAAGGATCTGCCTATTCTGGTTACCCTTTCCTGATGCTCTCAGATCCGTATCTGCCCAATGGATCTATGTCACCTCTGGTGAGTTCCTCCTCTCCTTACGGAGAAGTTTTGTGGCCTCTCTCACTGCTGAAGTATGTTGCAGATATTGTGCAGGCACCTACACATGCTTTTTTTCCTGAGAAATTGGAGCCCAGTTTCTGAAATAGCTGGACACTGTTCTGTCCAAGCCAAAAGGAAAAGCAGAGGGAAGGGGGAGAGATGCTCGGCAGGAAGCGCCTGCTTCGCTCTGAATTTGCTGGAGGAGCTGCTTTTCCAGTCTCCTCATCCTCTAGGTTTGGCTTTACTCTTCCAGCAGTCAAATCCTACTATCTCTTGGAAGAGTGTCCCTTCCTTTTTCTGGGCCACAGGCTTTGGAGGGAGCAGCTCGTGGTCTTTGTGTTTGTGTTCAGGGATTTGTCCCGCGGCTGAGCTTGTGTGTTAGGGCTCTGTTGTGGATGATGGCCCAGAAAATGGATCTTGTGCTTCTAAAAGGGCAATAGAGGTTTTTAGGAAAAGGCTTTGTGCTGCTGGAGGACTGTTCCCGTCTTTCTCCTGGAAAGTTTTTCCTTCTTGGTTTAAATCAGCTTTAGTAATTCTGTATGTTCTCGTGTTTCAGAGTTTTGCTATCTGAATGATTAAACTAAAGTCTTCTTTACAAAAACTGTCTTTTTCCATCACCATCTTGATCAGAACTTCAGAAAATGATGTCCTGACATTGCAGCAGACAGTCAATGCTGGTGTCACTCCTGGGAGCTGGCACTGCTGCGTTTGTTTCAGACATTGTTCTGCCTTAGCCATCAGCAAGTGAGGACAGAATGTAATTTGGTCTATTTCAGCTTCAGGTTTTAACCTTTAAAGGGATAAAGTTTGAAAGAATATGTAAACCTGTCCTTAATTCCGGTCATTTGTTCACAAGAGGGGTAGCATGTCAAACTGGTGTTATGAAAAATGGATGGATTGTGGAGTATGAAATTTACAATTATTTGTGGAAATCAGTGCCGTACCCTCACACCTGACCCAGCTGGCCTGGGTAGCAGGAGACAGGTCCCTGCATGAGCCTGCCTGTACCTCACACAGCTTTTCCTAGGAGATTCAGTTTTCCTGGCTGCAGACTGCTGGAACTTTGCTGAAGTTTGCAGATATCGAGGATCTAGCCCTAAATTTTTAAGTCTTTCTTCAGATTACAGCAAGAAAAGATGTGTTTGCAGGGCAGGGCACACTTACGTTGTTGTAACCCAAATAGGCATTTCTTCTGGTGCTTCCCACCTTATCCAGGTACCAGGTATCCCCCTCATTCCCCAAAATATTAAGCTGTTCTCTTCCTGATAAACTTTAAATATTTTTAAATTTGTTTTATGTAAACACGCCTAATTTGCTGCTTGAGATAGAATTTAGGTAAGCCCAAAGTTATATTAGTCCAGCATCTTTTTGCTATGGTGGAATATTTCTTTTAATCTTAAACTCTTTCTAGATGGGCAGCAAAGTGCAATAGCCTATTTATCAGCAGCTAGGCTATAAAGTAGTTTGTAGTTTAGGAACCACCTTTTCCCTTGATAACAGAATAAAATCCAAGCAGTTGCTGTCAGAGCAGCCGACAAGAGCAAATGGACTGTGCAGAACTCGAAGGGGAGAAGATAAAAGTAGCAGAGAAGGAATGATCCCATCCCCTTGAGAGCCATCAAAATCATCCCGTGCCTCAAACAGCTTCCTTTAGGCCTCTTTGGATCTTGCCATGGTTTATGAAGAGCTGATTTGATGTTTTCAGTTTAAAAACCTGCCAGACAGGGAAAGATTTCTTCCTCATTAAGGCTGGTCTTGCGTTTTTTTCAACTTATTACAATAACTATTTCAATATATTATTGTGGGCAATTTTGTCTTGTATATATCTATTGACTGTGCAAGGATTATCATGGTAAATTATGGATTGTCTCATATAGATTTATTGCTGCTGTGTACATCATATAAAGTGTGGGCTATAATCTGGTGGCTGCTTCCAATAATCGAGGAGGTCAGATCTGTGACCGAAGATTGCAGATACTTAACCATCCATAAAAGTGTGTTTAATTAACACTTTAGCACAAGTAGAGCCAGGGAGGAGGGTTGTGTGAGTGAATAGGATTACGTATCACAATCATGCGTGCACTTGATAGTGGAGATTGTATTTTGCTTAATGAGGCTTCCTGGAAACAGTTGTTTGCAAGTAGGATTAATTTTAGAATCTCAAAAAAAAAAAATCAATTAAAAAATTAAACCAGGAGTACTTTGGCAAACTGTCAGGGCTTTACATTGAAAACAGTAATTTACCTGATTGAAAACAGAGTATAACTCCCTGAAAGGTTCAGAGCAGCCGGCATCGAGGCTGGGGCTGAACCCCTGCAACGTTCTGTAAAACCACATTTTTTTCAGTGGGCTCCCCACGAGCCCTGTGAGGGAGCTGCAAGTGGCTCTGGACTGGCTCCAGTGCCTGCCTGGCTGGGTGTGTTGCTACCAGCAGTACTGGGGTGCTGCTCTCCTATTTTCTTTCTGATTTTGTCAGCAGCACCACTTTGGTTTGTTTCCCTCAAGGTGTTTGTAGCCACTAACTGTTATGCTGCTCGCCTGAGCATCCTGCTCAGGTCCCCACATCTCCCAGCCAAAATTGCCTCTTTTTACCAAAACACACCCAGCTGTGTTATTGATGTGCTCTGCTGCTGATCCAGTGATGCTCTGAAGAGGGCTGGGTACCTGCCATCAGCAGCCAGGCCAAGCCTGCAGGGCCAGCAGCAGAGGGGGTGGCAGGAGCTCACCGCAGCAGGGTGGCCCTCCTTGGCTGAAGGTGGCAAATGCCAGTGTGGGATGATTCAGCTGGAGTGCTGCTGGTTTGGGCAGGCACAGTTTTCCTGGACTGGCAGTAGAGCTGGGGGCGTGGGCAGGGTGAAGGCGCTTCTGGAGCCGAGGACAGGGCAGAGGGCTGAGCCCAGGTGTCCCTTGTTCTGGAGCTGTGAATGCCATCAGCTGCCAGGCTGGGGAGGGCACACTCAGTCAGGGGTGTTTAAGAGCATCTTGGCATAGCCTGTGTGTGCATCTGAAATCCTGGCACTCTGCAAGGCACCAGGAGAGCCATCTCTCACCTGGCTCTCAGGTGTTGTGTGTGTGGTCGGTCAAGGCTCCTCTTTATCCCATTTTATGAAAGGTCCAGCTTTTCCCAGAGTGAAATATATAGGACTTATGGGTTAAAAATCTGCAAGAAAATTCCAAAGAATATTAACAAGTTGAGGAACTGTTTTTCTAAATTAAATATAAAATCATAAAACTATATCCTTTTTTAAATAGTACAAATGACTTTAAATCAAATTAAGGTACATCCTTAGTAAGAACAGCAGCCTTTTAGGTGGTTACAAACATTAGAGGTCAGACATGGTCAAACATGTTAACACTTTGATCAGATTAAAATATTTTTCTTGCTACAGTTGTATAATTGAGTTTAGACCTGAGGGGGTTTTCTGAACATTGTTATATCTTGTACTATGTGGTAGTTAAATGGTAAAAGGAGTTCTTGTGAGTTCCTTTAAGTTCTTTTTGTAAATAGGTTTATAAAATAGGGGAATGAGCCATGCTGCCCTGTATGTAGGACACGAGGTCTCCCTGCTCTCATTGATGGGAGAGATTTGAGGGGAGCTCCTCACACCTTCTGTGTACTTCAGATGTGTTTGATGAGTGTGTGAGGAGTGTAAAGGCAGGATTAAAATGTTCTGCATGTAAAGCTGAGGCACTGGACTTTCTGTCTGTGTGAGAAACAGAAGTTCAAGAGCCTCTTTTTCTTTGGAAAACAGACACTACCTCATTTTCTTAATTACTAAGTTGTCAAACCAGAGCTTGCATGGGAGCAGAAGAGTGGGGGTACCTCCCCAAGCCCTGCACAGCTGAAGTCCCTAAATAAGACAGCAGGACTCACAAATGTGGCTTTTCAGAGCCTGATCCCTGTGGTTCACTGGGCTCCTTGAGCTTGTTCAGAGGGTCTGAAATGTCCCCTTGGGCAGGGTAAGATGAAAGTGCAGTTACTGCTGGCCTGGGGCCACAGGGCCCAAATGTCTAACACGAGGTCAAAGAAGCATGGAGCTGCAGTCTAGGGCTGCTCTTCACTGGACAGAAGCTGAAGCAGCAGCAGCAGCTGAGGCCCAGGACATGGCTGCTTCTGCTGCATCCCCTTCCCCAGGGCTGCTCCATCCCTCTGCAGGAGGAGACTGTGGCCCCCACAGCAGCTGGCGGAAGGAAATCTGCAGCTCAGCTGTTTCTCTGCCTCTCTGTCCTGACTTGCACTGTCAGGGCAATAGTTTAGTGTTGCTTTTTCCTGTGTCGGGTTCTGATCTTGTTGAAACCAGTGGGAAAACTCCCCGGAGTCACCGTGCCGCGGGGATGTGCCGCTGTGAGAGGGCTGCTGCATCCCTCCCAGATGTGTGTGTGGAGGGAGGGAGGCAGGGAGGCAGCTGGGAGCCAGCAGCAGCTCTGTGTGCTCTCAGCAGTGCCTGCTGCTGTGGGAGAGCAGCATCCCAGCCAGGTGCCCTGGCAGCAGGGCTCACCCTGCGGGACCTCTCCAGGAGGGTTCCCTGTCCCCGTGAATTGTTACATTCCTGCACACAGCTTTAGGAGTGAGGTGCTGCTGCTGCTGGACCTCCTGGCAGACAGACAGAGGAGTAACTTGTTCCCTCCTGACCAAAGCAAATCCACTTCTTTCAGCTCTTCCACCTAGCTTGAAATAAGATAATATTGAAAATAATGTTTTATGTTAAAGCACCGTTTTGGATATGTGGATGTACCAAGGCACAGGGCTTACGAGGTCATTTATTGCATGTCTGATTCAGTCTTGGTTTCCCCCAAGGAAAATTCTTGTGTTAATTTCTGAGTTCATATCACACCCTCAATTTTGAAGCAGAACTTCCCTTTGAAATAAATTAGAGAGTTCTGCTTAAGAGGCAGCGACATGATACAGCACTGGATGTGTGTGGTCTAATATAACCTTATTTTTAAAATTGTTTGGAATGAAAAAAAGAGAAAGCAAAATGTCACAGGGAAACAGAAGCAAGTTTTATGTAAATCTGTGCATGTGAATAAGTGTGCACGTGATCCAGACAGTTCAACAATATCTGGTCTCCCACTGGGATTCCTTCACAGGCTACCCTGGAACTGGCTTCCCAGGCATGGGATGCTTTGTTGGCAGGGAGTTGCTGTGAGATATGTATGGTAAAGGCACTATTCCTGCAAATTTCCAACCATTGCTGTGTGTGAAATTTTATGGGCTTGACCAGTTGAGAATCTGGAGAGAAAAGCAAAAACTTAACATCAGCTCGAGTTCCCGAAGCTCATCCATGTTAATGATTAGTGGTTTTGAAATTTTAGCTGTGAAGAGCAAAGTGATTTGGGTTCGAGTGGCACATGGCATGTCCAAGATGAAAAGTGCAGAGCTGGTCTGGTATCCAAAGCTGTAATTGAGAGAAGGGGGAGCAGGAGGAGCTCTGCAATGTGCTCACTCGTGTGTTGCCTCACAGCTTGTGGTCCCTCTCATGCCATGACTCCATTGGCACCATTAAATTCCTGCACTGGGGTAAAAACCCTGGCTAATCCATGCAGTGGGGTGTGCTGGCATTTGCTCTGGCGAGGTACCCGGTCCAGTAACACGGCGTGTGCTCCTGTGACTAAACAGACATTGCTGGCTCTGGAGGGATGACTCTCTTGCCCATTGTCAGAGATCTTCTGCATAGGGCCAGATCCTAATCACAGGCTGAACCCTCCCTATCTGTGGCGTGATCTGCAAGGGAAGCAGGATTTTGGGATATGGGTTGAGCTGCACACCTAAGATGGCAATCTGGTGTGGACTGTGTGTGTCTGTGTGTACATGGCATGGTGGTTATGGGCAGAGCAGAGCCTAGTGCTGAGAAACATCAACAGTTTTGAGGAAGCATCTACAGCTTGCCATTAACTCACATCTGCAGTTCTTTATCTGCCTTTTGGCCATGATTCATCAAGACCAAATTTAGTCTTTGTTTCCTATGGGTTGGCCTTTGAGCCCCCTTGCAAATTCACCACAGAGAAGGTGAGGAAGGACCTGAGCACTTGTGAGCATCGTTACTCTCACAGGGAGGCTGTGCTGGACAGAGTGGGTTTGGGTGAGCCATAGTCAGACATGAGCTGCTCTTCGCTTACTAGAATCTCCTGCACCATGTGTGAGCTGCGATTTCCTCAACAAATCCTCAAGGATTATCTTCCCCTGTCTGTTCCATTGATTTGAACAGGGACTAGGTGTCAAAACTGCCTTCTTGAAGGCATGGCCACTGTGAGAGCTTCTCTTTATCCCACCCCTCCAAGGCTTTGGCCACAGCTGCTGCAGCTCCCTTTCGTGTTTGCTGCTCATTTCATAGAAACACAAAATGGTTTGAGTTGGAAGGGGCCTTAAAGATCATCACATTCCAACCCCCTGCCATGGGCAGGGATACCAGCCAGTAGACCAGGTTACTCAGGGCCCTTGGCTTCCCATGCCTTTGCCCTTCCACCTCACTGCTCAGGGAGCCAGGAGATGGCTTATGTCAGCATCTCTGCCAGCCTGATGTACACATGCTCTTACCTCATCGTTTACCAGTGGTGGGTGGAGGGCACAGCAGTAGGAGAGTAGGTACAAGTTGCTTCCTGAACTCTTTGCAGAGCCACAGCAGCAGGGAAAGCTTCTCAGCCTGTTCAAATCAAATCCCAGGCTGGTGCCAAGCAGGGGTGTGTGAGGCCCCCCTCTAGGCTCTTTCATTGCTGTTCTTCGAATCTCTCTTTTAAAAAATCGGCTATAACAAGATACTTGCTCATTAGTCTCTGTGTCTAGAGGATGAAACAAAGGTTTGGTAGGCAAACAGGGGGTGACTCAGAGGGTTGGATACAGGATACATAGCTGTTCACTTCCTAGTTTCCAGTTTTAATCCAGCTGAATCAGTAAAGACCAGGTGCCTGTTCTGTCTGCTGGCTTGTGCAGTGTTCTGTCTGAAAGGGCACAGCTCTCTCCAGGCCCCAGGCAGCACATGTGTTTCATGGGGTGAATGTCCAAAGAACCTGCAAAGTCGGGACCAAACCCTCTGTGAACATCAACCATGGTCTAGTTCTCACCATGAGACTGCCAGTTCAGCACATACTGGTGGCTCACAAACCCACTGAGTGTTTCATAAAGGAAGGGTTTGCAACACCATGTGCCTCTAAGGCTTGGTTACAGCAGGATCTTTTTCTTGGTGGGTTATCTTGAACAAAGAGCTCTTACCTTCACCTCCTTACAGAGCAGCTTAGCATTGCTCTGTCACTGCTTTTTGCCTATGAGTCTTTATAATTTAGGATCATAAAGTCATTTGTGCTGGAAAAGCCCTCTAAGATCATTGAGTTCAGTCTTTAACCCAGTACTGACAAAGCTACCACTAAAACACGTCCCCAAGTACCACATCTACACATCTTTTAAATCTCTTCAGGAATAGTGACTCCACCACTTCCCTGAACAGCCTATGCCAGGGCTTGTCAGCTTCTTCAGTGAAGAAATTTTCCCTGCCATCCAGTCTGAATGTCCCCCTGGTGCANCTTTAACCCAGTACTGACAAAGCTACCACTAAAACACGTCCCCAAGTACCACATCTACACATCTTTTAAATCTCTTCAGGAATAGTGACTCCACCACTTCCCTGAACAGCCTATGCCAGGGCTTGTCAGCTTCTTCAGTGAAGAAATTTTCCCTGCCATCCAGTCTGAATGTCCCCCTGGTGCAACTTGAGGCCATGCCTCGTCCTAATGCCTCTCACTTGGGAGAAAAGACTGAAGCCCCTCCACACCTGGCTCTACCCTCCTTTCAGGTAGTTTTAGACAGCAAGGAGCTCCCCCCGAGCATGCTTTTCTCCAGGCTGAGCCTCCCCCATCTCCCTCATCTGCTCCTCATCAGACTTCTGCTCCAGACTTTTCATCAGCTCCATTGCCTTTCTCTGGACGTGCTGTTTATGACCATTCCCAAAGAAGAGCTCTTCCACCACCACCCCCTCTGTGAAGTGGCTTCATGGAGAATGTAGGACACTTGGTCAGTAAAAGAGTTAGCAAAACCTGATGAAATCAGCTGTCCCCACCCAGAGCATCCTGCTGGCTGGAGGTGCTGGGCAAGAGGTCACCAAAGTGGCTTTAAACCCCTGCTCCTCTCCCGTTCAGCACCTCTGTGCTAAACACAGCTCAGCTGCCATGAGAAGAATCTGCTTCATTGTGTTTCACGGGGTCCCGAAATTAGTATTCTGTGAAAGAAAACAATAAACTCAACAATGCTGTGGTAAGTTTTTGAAACCAAAGTAAAACTGGATACTAGAATCTAGAGCACTTTTCCCCTCTGGTTATAACAACTTTGCATTTGATTAAATGATAGGCAAAAAAAAAAAAAAAAGTCTCAACAGTATCTCCTTTGTTCCATTGAAAAATCTGGAACTGTAATATACAAAGTACATGTCTGCCTTGAGGAGCTACATAGTAATCACAGACTGACCAAAATAAGACTTCTTTTTTTTTTTTTTTTTTTTAAGTGATTCAGCTTGTCTGCTCTATGTTGAATTTGTTTTCTGCTGTAGCTTGCTCTGAGGAGTAGCGTAGATGAGCATAAACTGAGGTTCCGCTCTGATGAGACCCACACAGAAGTAAAATTATGAAATCCCAAGGTCATAAAGTGTGTTTGACTGGGTGCAAGGGGGCTGTGATTATAAAGGCACTTGTGAAAAGACTTTTTGAGTCTTTTCAGGGAAGAGATTCTTTGCAGCAGAATGCTCAGAAAGGATCAGAAATGTGCAATTTTTTATTCCGACGCTGAGGATATGGCACTGCCGAGATTGCTTTCATGTTTAGGAAATAAACCATTGTATGATCTACCACATGAAAATTTGTTGTTCTTAGTGTGGAGAGGATGATGAGGTGATTCTTGTTATGTGCTGCTGCCCCGGAATTACTGTTGTGGGAGTCAGGATAGTGAGGAGGAATTGCTGTCTTTGGATTCTAAGTGGGAGACACAGCACAACCCCTGACACCACCAAACCCCAGGTCAAAAATTGGCCTTTGAGCTTTGGCTTCTTGCTATAACTTACAGACTGTAGCACTGCCAGATTTGGAATCTCACCATCCAAAAAAATATATAGATTTAGAAATCCAAGTGATGTTTTGCAAGATTGCATCATGCTGTGCTGAGTATTCCTTGGAGTGCTCAGATAAATTAAATAAATAGATAAATTAAGTATGCATATTAACCCAAAATTGAAACCAGAAGCAATAACATAAAATAAGAAATAAAATTTTAGAAAAATTAAATAAACATCCAAACCTTTTTGTTTGACTTTCTCTGATACAAAGCAATTTCTCCAGGACTGTACACCATATGAAACACATTATAAATGCTCTTGTAAAATCCACATCATTATACCACATGAAAGGCCAGGTCCTAAAAATAGCCATTCAGAGAGGATGCAGGCTAGTAGCAATTTCAGTGATCATGAAATAGTTGTGTTGACATCTCTATGCATGCACACCCACAGAAAGCTTTGACTTTTGAATATTAGCAACATTTGTGCTTTTTGGAATTTTACATCTCATCCCATGAATAGTCCTTTACCCAGGGGCATTCATTTCTGATCTTATTCCCATTTTTTTAACCCTGATTTTATTGAGAAAATGGGTACATTACTTTTTTTTTATTTTTTTATTTTATGTGAAACTCTTTCCTTGCTATCAGTTTGACAGCGGTTGTCAATATCAGTTGTATTTCCCTGTCTCCCAGCAGGGAAATATATGGGTTTTTTTCCTGCAGTAGACACACACATCCACAGTATTTTGGGGAGCTAACTGTTAAAATGTAAACCTGGGGCGTTAGATAATAACACAAGAAGCTGCCACATCTATACAGCCTTTGTATCTGGTGTAGTATTCAAAAGAAAGTAAATGAAATCTGCAGTAATTACACAGTAATGTATCCACAACAAAAAATTTCTTCCTTGTCCCAGCAATCAGAACTTGGCTTTTGTTTTGGAATATGAAAGGCTGCAGCCTCCTGCCTTCGGTGTGTTCGCAGCACAGCCCTGGCTGGGACCAACTGCCGTAGCTCTGGGATAGACAACAGAGTCCTGCCAGCTGATATCGCTCGAGATCTTTTTGAAGAGCTCATCAGATTTGGTTTTATTGCTGTTGTGTTTCGGTTTTCGCTCGTTATTTGTTTGAAAGCATTACTATAGGGAGAGTTTGCTGAAAAACGTTGGAATCTTCAGCGCTGATCTCTTGTTTGCATTTTTCTTTTGTAAGTAATGTGACGGTGCTGGAGATGCACACCTTCACTTGAGGGTTCCTGAAGTCTGTGGTTTAAGCCTGGCCTGGATTTTAAGTGTGTGGCCCTTCTAAAACCACTTGGAAACAGTCTATATCCTCAAAATAAGTTTGCTTCTGGAACTGGAGCAAAATCTGTGGAGATGGCAAGTGAAATAACAGGGTGTTGAAGAAAATGACATTGCTTCTGAAATAGTTGGCATGAAAATCATGAAGTCTGAAGCTTCATTCAAATCAGATGTAGCTCTGGTTATTGTGGGGCAGGACGCAAACTCGCCCAGCAGTGCAGCTCCAAGGGATTTACAGGGAGGTGTACAGCTGCTCCAGGTTGTTTTAACTGCAGGGCAGCTCCAGTCCCTTGTCCTGAACGGGGGTCCTGTTCCAGGGCAAACAGGCTGGCCAGTTTTTACCTTGGTCAGTTGATTTCTTGCAGGCTGTTAACAATTCTGAAGAATCAAATGCTGTAAAATGACATCAAGGAAGTGAGTTTGCTGTTGCTGATTTAGCTCCCTAGAACAGATGGGCTAGGGGACATGGGAGCACCTTGACAAGGCAATAGTTTTATAGTGTAAATGCATTAATTTCTTTGGGAAATTGAAGTAAGTAATTGAAGGATCTCTTTCCAACCGAGGCCTGAGAAATTTTGGCTCCTTTTGGCATCCTGCTCTTTATAATGCAACAGACAGTGGTGTTTAGAAAAAGCTAAAAAGTTTTAATGCTTCTGGCTTGAAGCTGGCGTCATGCTTAAGCCCTTTTGTCTTTTCCATAATTAATTGGGTGGCTGAAAATGGGGTTTTATCTGGCAACATCAGTTTTTTACTATTTTGGTGAGCTCAGGTTTTTCTTCTAGGAGCAGAATTCAGGTAAAAGCACCAAATGTTCCTGGCTGTGACTTCTGACAGCACTTGAATGCCAGAACAGTTGTAGAGAAACTGTAATTTCTTGACTCAAGAGTATAGAAAATTACCTGATATGTTAGTGCCAATTGTTAGTGCTATTGACATTTACTGGAACTAGTATATAACTACATGCATGCATTCAAACTTTGCAAAATAGAACGTTTTCAAATTGCTATACGCTATTTGTAGAGATCTAGCACATGGATCTGCTTATAAATACATAGTGATGGATGAGGCAGGCTGCAGTGAATCCCTGAAAGATAAGCTCCCATATCCAAAAGCATCACTCTTCATCCAAATTTCCTGCTGAAACCAGTGGTAAATGCCTGACTGTGGGGTGGGCATGTTGCTGTTTCCGTGGGCAGGAGCTGCCTCTCTCCTGCCTGCGCCCCGGGAGCTCGTTTGATATGGGAGCCGAGTGATCCTCTTACCAGAGAGCACCAGGTGCTGTGGCAGACGGTGTAAATAGCCAAATAAACAGACATGAGTAGCACCAGTTGTTTATGTGTTAACACAGGATGTTCTCAAAATCAGGTAAGAAGTGAGGCATGTTACCAAGTTTTATAGCAGAGGAACCGGATAGTCTTGTAACTGCCGTGCATGGCCATGGCAGAGGAAGCATGGTTTTATCCTGGCTTCAGCTCCCAGTCCCACAGAAGCTTGTTTTTCTGTGACTCAGTTTCCCCCAGGAGAATTAGGAGTTTTATCATTTCATGTGTTAGCGATGCTTGGAGAGCACGGCAATGTTGATACTGAAACAAAACATAAAATCCCACACAGGCTGCTGCAAGAGGGGATGTTTCAGAAACAATCAGCCTAAAAGAGTAAGCTGTGCTGCTTATATGACCACTTACTTCAAGATGTTAAACAAATTGCAATTTCATAATCTTTTAGGAAGTTGCAAGTGGCCCTAAGACCGCAACTCCTTCAAGGCAGCTGGCATCTTGCTTTAAAAACAAATCACCTTCTCAGCCTAAATGATAATTTCAGAGTAGCATTTGCTGGATGGCAGTGATGATGGTATGGTCCAACACATTGTCTGAAATACACAAGACACACAAATCCTTATTATTAACCAGGAACAAATGTCATTTATTTACCCACCTGTAATATGGTGATGAGAGCAACCTCCAGGATCACACAGCGTAGCTTTTGGACACATGTACCAAACCTCTGGATGCATAATTCAAATTCTTTGTCATGAAGAATCAGTCTATTTATCTTGGAACCTTTTTTACTTAAACAGTAATCTCTAGGAAATCATTTAACAGTAGTTCACTGCCAGTTTGTCAGTTAATGGCTTGAGGCAAAAGCTGAAGCAGATGAAAACTTTTCCAGGGAGATGTTGCTGTCGCATGGGGTGCAGAAAGTTTTATAGCAGAAAGCAAGAGAGGAGGCGGTCTGATGAGTTCAGTCCAACTTTTAGAGTCACGAGGAAACTCGGCACAACAGGGCAAAGACAGCATTTGCAAGCACTTCACATATAGAATGTGAAAGCCATCACTTGTGCCCATGTCAACTTCTAAGCCTAAATTTTCCTTACTGGAGGCTCCAGGTGTGAGTGTGTGGAGGTCAAAACCACACGTGTTTGCGGTGGCTGGGGCTCTGCCTCGCTTCTTTGCATTTCTGCATCTCTGTATCCCAGGTATCTCTGTGTCTCTGCATCTGGGCATCTCTGAATATGTGTCCTGGACATCCTGGGCATCTCTGCATCTCACCATCCTGGGCATCTGCATCTCTGCATCCTGGTAGGTTGGATGGGGCTTGAAGCTCCCCGTCCCAGGTGCGGAGGCAGCCAGGCGGGAGAGCCGGGGCACAGCCCCCCCTGCTCAGCTGGGGTGCTGCAGGGTGTCTGCCAGGGCAGCAGAGTCCTCCAGCTCTCAGATGTTATCGCTTCTCTCTAAAAGTCTAGCAGCGAGTTTCAGTTAGGTAATGAGTTATCTGATTTCCCTTTAATCTGGGCAGCATCACTCCAGCACGATAACCTCGAATCGCTGCCTGTCTCGCACTCAGTGCTGCAGGAAGAAAATTGGCAAGAATGGTTGAAAATTCACTGGAAAAAGAGCTGAGAAAAGTTGCCCTGGTCTGCACCAAATCCCTCCTTTTTGCAGCAGGTGCGGGTGAGAAATAGCTGCCCCGAATGGAAATTCTCCCAAGAGGCCACAAAATCCAGCTGAAGTCAATGCCACTTCCCTGCAGCATTATCTCCCACTCAGTGCTGTCTGCCCACAGAGGATGGTAGGGTGTAGGAACTGGCAGGGGATTAATGGCAGCCTGGTTTATAAAAAACTCCGCTGCCAGAAGGACGTGGGACCCAGACAGAAGTAAAGAGGGGCTGGTTCTCTCTGCAGATGCCCCCAAGTGCTATTTGTCTGAGAGCAGATTTTCCCACAGATCTTTGGCCTTCATATTATTTGAAGAACCCCCTCTGCAGCTGCAATCCTTCCCTCCCCCGAGGGAAAAACAGGGTGGTAACTTTGTGAACTGAATGGTGTGGAGGTTTAGGAGTACTGCCATGGGAGGGGAAGATTTGGCTCATTAGCGTGGAACATTGTGTTGCCAGGAACAGAGTTTTGGGGCAGAACTAATAACATGGAAGCAGATGCAGTCAGCTTTTATTAAACTGGTTTGTAGATGACTTTAAATAGGCAACAGTTATATCTGGGGCTTTCCTTGTAAGAGGCAGAATAGCAGACCCCAGCAGAAGCAGAATCTGGTTTAGATGCTGGGTAAAAAGCACACAGGAGCTAACCAAATTTCTCAATGTTAGGAAACATTTCTCCCAAATGTATTTTTAAAAGAAGAAAAAAAAAGCGCAACTGAAGACTTTGTGATTGTGTTACAATTTTTAAACTCTTAGAGTCCACACATCTCACTTTGAGGAAGGAGCAAGCAGCTGTAGAGCCACAGTGTTCATAGTCTGAAGGACCCACCGTGATCTCACCTCTGCTTTATCCTGATGCACCATCTCCTCTAGGCCATGGACTCCCAAGTTGCACTCAGTTACCCCATCTGAATGTGCATTAACTGCTTGACAGTGCATTAGAGGCAGGCATGGATAAATTAATTTCCAAGCCCTTCTCCCTTGAACCACCCTTTCCGTAGCACCAATTAACTCCGTAGCGCTAATCAGCATCAGCGATGGTCGGATGCCATTTCCTGACACATGGCATTCCACGGCCACCAGTAACGATGGGTTGGACTCACTCTGTAATTGCCTTACCCAAGTACTCAGGTTGAAGTGACCGTCAGCCAAAGACAAAGTGCCCATCCCAGATCTGAGTGAGACCCTTGTTGCCTCTGAGGAGTCACTACAAAGACCATCCATCCTCGGGCAGACCCAGCAATGACAATTGCTGTGTGTCCTTACGGTGTTCTCCTGGTCCCTCACCACCTCGTGCAGCCTGGATTAACTGCCTGGCTTTCATGGGGTGTTGGGAATGGTCGGTGCCCATCAATGCAGCCAACCTTGCAAATCTCTGCAGAGGTGCCTGTTGGATTTCTGACATCTCCATAGATGTCTGTCAGCTCCTTCTATGCCAACTCCAGCCACCATTTCATAGAGCAAAGAGAACCATCCAGAAATCCTTTCCCTGCTCCATGCATCCAAGAGCAGCCTGGCATACCCACCGTGTCTTCCTCGCTGTGCTCTGTGCAGCCTCATCATCCATCCCAGTCTGGTTGAATAAAACAAGAATCCATTCAGGTGCTGTACTCCATCCTGCCTTGGTTGGGCAATACTTTTTTTCTCAGGCAGTTTCTAATCTAGAGATTTTCTGGGATCTGTGCATGGCATTAAGAGAAGTCTCCTCATCACCTCAGGTTCTGTCTTTCGGTACCAAGTGTTTAAGACGTAATTCCAGGCGTCCAGGGCTTGCTTTCTCTTTGTGTCTCCTTTGCTGTTGCTTTCATTTGCTAACATGTTGAACTTCAAAGTCTATTCTTTTTCATTCCTAATTTTTATGGAAAAAATGGTCTGAACCCCATTTGCATTTCCTCCCTGAGGATACTGGCAATCCTTAATCCTATATATTAAAGAATCTCAGTTTTCCCAGCAGCCCTTTATTCTGGGACTACTCTTCCCCTCTGTTTTCTCCTTGAAATGCTCTCCTGTGGTTCAAAATTGCTCTTCACGGTGCCCCTGACCACTGTCACTTGCTGTTATGAGCTATTTGCACGGATGTTTGATCACTTTTTAAGCCCTTTTCCCTTCCCATCCTGTCCCTTCCAGGTAATTTGTGAAGGTTTCATGCCCATGGCAGTAGATGCCTGTCTGCTCTCAGAGGTTGCAGCATGGGCCGTGTGCTCTGCAACCAGCAATATCCAGGACCTGCTGGAATAACTATTTATAAAGCCAAGAGATAGCAGGATGAAAGTAAATAGGATACTATTTTATTCAGGCTGATTTTAGTTTCACACTGATGGTCTCTGTATTCTGTTTGAGTCCCAGTGGCCACTGGCATTTACCTGCTCGAGAGGCAGTTGCCATCTGTCCTTCCCCTGCAGGAGGGTACAGGGACCCTCTGCCTCTCAGTCCCTTGTCCCTCTTCCTGCTTCCAGAGAGGACCACAGCAATTCCCTGTGTTCCCCAGCTCCTGGGAGCTGTGGGAAGTAGGTAGAACACCGACTGCGCAGGCTGTGCAGATCCAGGGATTTAGATCACGCAAACCCAGTGTTCTCTCCTACAAGCCATTCTCAGCGATGTGCTCGGTAATTAGCATGTTCATAAACACTTTGTAATCTTGTGATCATGGCTTGCAGATTAGCTCTTTTGCCAGCTTTGCGATTTCTTTGCCAGTTTTAGTTTTAATTGCAAATCCATTACTGCCAGCTCCCTTGCATATTGTAGCAATAGGCAAATTAAAACACTTGGACACAGTTGGGCGGGTTTCAGTTAAGAAATTAATTGTTACTGCCAACCAGTGCTTTTTAATGTGAGGGTGGCATTTGAGTTTGTTTTTGAGGGCATAATCTCCAAGACTTTCTTTTTTCCCTTCTCCTCCCCCTTCCCCAGACTGCGTTGCCCTGTCGAGCAGCTCCCCAGATGGCATGAAGCAAATGCTTGCCTCTTTGATCTCCTAGTCAAGAAATTTGGAAGTCGTTCTGAATTTATGAGAATCCTGTCTGAAATAAATCTGTCTGCGCACAGGGCCACACTAAGGCAACCTGGAGCTGCAGGCACGGCTCACCTGAACCTCCCGGGGAAGCAGAGGATTACATCCCACAGGAGCATCGTGTGATGCTGTAACGATAAAGAGAAACTTCATGCATATTGTTGAACATGAAAAAGTCTAGACAATCTACAATTTACCAGTCGGGGTAATTGGCTAAAGGCTTAATCCACCCTGATAATCCAGTAATGGTATTGTTGGCAGGACACTGATGTAAATATCACTCAGCAGTGCTGGCAGCCGCTGTCTCCTGTGATTGCTGCCATTCCCAATTCCTTTTCCACAGTTGTTAGGGCTGATGGGGAATTTTCAGAGTTCTGCGAACTTCTTGTCTTTTACAAAATCTGTCTGGGCTCTGTGGTTGTTTTTCACCCCCTTTGTTGAATAAGTAACATTTTTCACCAGGTTAGAATTTTCACAGACCCATTCCTCAAGAACGTCTTTGCTCCTTGATGTATTTCTTTCCCTCGTGTATTTCTCCCATAGCTCTCTCCAGCCTCCTGATACTGGTGTCACACAGTTTGCCATCGCCCTTCAACACAAACAACATCTGGTCCTGCAGTGGGCCTGTGCCAGCACTGCAAGCCACCTACCACCTGTGTGTCACCGCCAAACCTGGTGGCATTCACTGAGACTTTGATGGCATCACTCTGCACAAGCCCTGACATGCCACCAGCATGGCTGGGGCTGCAAACACTGGTGGGGCACTGTGGAGGTCAATGAGCTGTGCAGGGTTCTAGAAATCCCCATTTTGCATGGGTGTTTTTAATGCCTTTCTGTGTGCCCCATGGGGACAAAAAGGGGGATTGTACTACCACAGATGCAGGGAAGGATGGACAGACTTAGTCCAGCCTCCAAACATGAATCTCCCACCACTGCAGCTCTTGTCCCCACATGCTGCCTTCCCTGGTCTCTTGATGTGTTCGAGCTGGGCTCTAACATGTGTTATGGCTGGGCTTAAATCTTTGTTTAATTGTGCATGGAGCCAATGTCTAGAAACACCTGTCCCATTCTTGTTACTTTATTCTCTTTAATTCATTGCTTCTGTTTGCCTTGGTAAACGTGGTTGTTTTCAGCTGCCTTTACAGCTGAAGCCTGCACAGTACCAAGCACAAATGGAACCTGCCTAATTGGAGTCACAGAATCCCAGAATGACAGTATAGTTTGGGTCAGAAAGGACTTTAAAGACCTTCTCATTCCATCCTCCCAGCCATGGAGAAGGATGACACCCAAGATATGAAGTTGCTCAGGGCCCCATCCAACTGCTCTGTACAACCCCTCTGCCTTCAGAGAGATCGGGGTTGTGTTATGAATTGCAGCTCAGCAGAGGATTCCCTGATGACTGAAGCAGAACCACCCTGGGAATTCCTTATCTGCAGCAATGTTGACTCCATGCTTCCAGCTGAAGTATTGAAAACCCTATATGTAATAATATATAAACTTATTTTGATCACTGACCCAGCTGAGATGGCTGTGAATCCTTGACACCATTCTTAAGGCAGCCTGTAATGGTTTTTTGAACATTGCTCTTTTTTTTTCTGCTCGGAAAACAATAGAAGCAGCACAGTTCCGCTGCAAACAAAACCTGAACATGCTCTAACTTACATGTGAAATATCAAAGAGCACTTATTCAGTACACATCACCACCCTTCCGTTTCACAGCAAACACCTTGTCACAGCCCAGAGACCTTGGGAAAACTATATATAGTGTATTCTGGCGAATGTCACCCTGGTAATTATCCCATAGCTCTGGCTCCACAATGTTGTGGCTAACAAATCCAACTTTAATTGTTCATGATCTCTATCGGAGCAGACATCGGGTTTGAGTTCAGTCGGTGCAGAGTCAGGAGGAATAAACACAAACCTACAGTAAGATCAAAGCAGCAGAGAGGTGCACATGTGCTAATAATAATAGCTTATGAAAGCTCATATTTTCCTTCAACAACATCCTGTCATTTATGTATCAGCTTTGAAAAGGGTAAAAAAAAAAATTCAGTGTAATTTACTTCAGAAAAAAATAGATAAGGCAGATATTTGATTGCAGCAGCTCGTGTGTGGTTTGCTGCGAGGATTGTAAATTCATCGCGTCCTCCAGTGCATGTGTGAGGGGAAGGTGCAGAGGCTGAGCTGGCTGTGACCAAAGCACCATCATTATCTGATTTTTACATACAGCTGGTGACAATGTGATGCAGAAGGGAGGATGAGGTAAACAGTCTCAAAGTCGGTAACCGCATCCACACCTGGTGCACCTCGATAAAATGTCTGTAAACAGTCTGGAGAGAGTGAGGTTACAGCGGGGCTGAGGACAGCTAACGGCTCCAGGAGATGCAGGGAGAGCTACACGAGGTTTGGGGATGGTGTTTTGGTTGGGGTGGAATTGCCCAGGGGGTTGAAATGGGGATTTTGCCCTTTCATGGCCGTAGGCAGCTTTGCAGGTCGGCTCTCCCGGCAGAGTGTGGGACAGGCAGTGTGGCCGGTGACTGTACCCAGGAGGCTCTCGCTGAGCGGGTCCAGGCAGGCAGCCGTGCTTTCACCTCCACACAACAAGGTCAGCCCTCAAAACTGGGCACAGTGCTGACCATTTCCTCTGTCCTCTTGCATCAAATTCCTGCTATCAGCTTTTTTAATCTAGCACAGTGGCTTCAGCTTCCATCGGGGGTTTTTCTTGCCTGGCGCTGAGATGCCTGGTGAGCTGAGGGGGGCTGGACACAGGGAACTGCGGGAGCAGAGCCGTGGTGGGTGATGTGCCTGTTGGGAAGGAGTCCTGGTGTGTTGTGAGTCTGTCTTTCACGTTGCATGCTGTGGTTGTTGACGTTCGGTTATGCCTGTAGTTCTCTCTGCAAGCAGGAAAGGGTTTGGGGTTTTGGTGAAGGGAGGAAGGCTGACAATAAAAGGTGACAAAATGTCACACTGAGTACTGAAGATGGGCTGGCTGAGGAAGGAGAAAGTTGCTTAGAAAGAGAACCAAGGAGAAGAGCACAAACAGGAGCAGGTACAGGAACAGTCACACTTCCTGCTCTTTCTGCACAGGCTCCTTGGGCAGAGTGTGACAATGGCCATGGGGTGACAGTAGCAGAGGGCAGTCCTTGCACTGGAAGGTGTTTTTCAGGGCTGTGAAGCTGAGCCAGAGTCTATTCAGAGTCTGCAGCAAACAGGGACTCGTTAAGAAACTGGAGCAAATAATAATGATCCATATGTTTAATGCAGCTGAAAGGCGTACTTCAAAGATTCTGTTATCCTAAAAAAGCCCAAGTATAGAGGGGAATATACTTGATCACAGCTTGGAAGTTTTGATGGTAGCATTGTAAGTAGGTCAGCAAACGGTAATATTTAAATTAACTCCTCTTTCTGGCAACTAGATGGGAATGTAGGTCTAGAAATGGGTAAATGTAGATTCCCTTCCCAGCTCTGCCACTTTGACAAGTCACTTCATCTCCTCGTGCCTAAGGGAAAAATACACCTTTGGGCTCTGCCCAGTAATCATCAGCCAAATGCTTCCCCACCTATCTATAGGGTTTTAGAATATGTGATTGAAAAGTGCAAAGTGTTATTAACATTGAATTAATGTCTGCCATTACAATATGTAATGGAGTATTTCTGCACACACCCCATTTCCTCCTGCTCGAATGTTTTGTCAGACAAGTCCAAGTGTTTACCAGCTTTATAGCTGGCCTAAAAAGAGCCAGCAAGAGCTGAAGCTGCTGGTCGCTAGTGGAGCTGCTGGGCTTGTTTGATGGCAGGATAGCTGGGGTGCAGAACCTGGCAGCAGCTCTGGCCTTGTTTGATGGCAGGATAGCTGGGGTGCAGAACCTGGCAGCAGCTCTGGCCTTGTTTGGTGGCAGGATAGCTGGGGTACAGAACCTGGTAGCAGCTCTGGGCTTGTTTGGTGGCAGGATAGCTGGGGTGCAGAACCTGGCAGCAGCTCTGGCCTTGTTTGGTGGCAGGATAGCTGGGGTGCAGAACCTGGCAGCAGCTCTGGCCTTGTTTGGTGGCAGGATAGCTGGGGTGCAGAACCTGGTAGCAGCTCTGGGCTTGTTTGGTGGCAGGATAGCTGGGGTACAGAACCTGGCAGCAGAGCTGTCAGCACACAGCCATGGACCCAGCTCATGGCAGCAGGGTTGGGGTGGCCGGGGTGCCTCCTCAGCAGCCAGCCCATGGCTGTAGACACGTCTCCTGTGACACCTGCACACTGTGGCACTGTACAGGAGGCCAGGCTCCCCCTGCCACAGGGTGCTTGGTGGGGTGCAAATGCACACTTCCTGCCAGGGATGGAGAGGGTCAGGGTGGTCTGAAAATGGGGAATATGCTACTGGAGCACCTCACTTCTCTTTTCTGGGAGCTGAGAGCTGCAGCCCTCCCACCTCCTGCACCTCATCAACTGATGGCAGCATTTGCACTTACTTGGGCAGCACTGATTAATTTCTACCTCTTCTAAATATATTGATTTTCTCTGTGCAAATAACAGCTACATGTTTATTCACCCACAGCTGTATTTAAGGATTCCCACCCCTGGAAATGTTCAAGGTTGGATGGGGCTTGAAGCAATCTTGTCTTGTGGAAGGTGTCCCTGCCCATGTCAGGAGGGTTTGAACAAGAGTTTTAAGGTCCCTTCCAACCCAAACCATTCTATGATTCTGTGATGTCAACCCAGATCTTTCAGAGCAGCATTGCTCCTTTGTGGTCATCTTCTCATCCCATCAGACAGACCTTCCCTGCCTGCCTTGGGTTTGCCCACCACTGTGCACAACACTGCTTTTCTTTCTCATTATCATGCCCTGCACAAACATTTCCCTTCTTTTCTAAAATATCACAGCACATGGTGTGGGTTACTGTCTAGACTGCATCACTTGAACCAAATGTATTCACTAATATGATATATTATTAGAGCTCACTAAGAGTAACAAACAAAGTACATTTCTTTGTTCACTCTTTAATTGTTAGTTCATTAGCTCGCTTGCTGATTCATAAAATATGAAAAGCTCCAATAGGGGATCTAGTCACTAGTGCAAATTAGCTAGTTTCTAATGTACATAAATAAATTATAACCCTGCATTTACAATTTGCCTTTACTATAAGGGCTGTGCAGAAATGCTTTATCTCTACACACAAAATGACAAGTAAAGGCAGAAGCTGGGAGTGCTGTATCCTACACTTGCAGAACACGCTAGCAGCAAAAATTATCTCTTTGCTGGTGGGTAATTTGTTTTCTTTAGCTCTGAAGGTGGAATATGACAATGTTGGGTAGCTACCTTTGTAGCTAGGGCTGGATGTTCAGCTGGTGAGTTGGCAGGGCCATGCTCTGTGTGCTGTCAGCAGCTGGGAAAGCCCTGAAGCTTTTGTTTTCCTGGGGCTCTGCATTTTCCTCTGGTTTCTCTGATCCACTGTTGTGCTCTCTCTCCAGCAGCAGGTCTTCCTACTTTTTGCCTATATTTGTTGCTTATGAATTATTCCCAAAAAACAGCCATGTCCTCAGATTCCTAGGAAACTTCCAGGTATTGTGTACCCATGTGCAAGACTCCCAGAGGGTGTAAGATCATCTTAGGGTGGTTTTTTCTATGGATTTTTGTTGTAGGGAGTGTAATTCTCCAATAGAGATCAGAGATAGAATTCTTCCCTGCTTTCCCCACCATGATCAATGTGCTCTTGACTAAATGAATCATTCTCTAAAAGCTGTGTAGGTTTCTAGATAAAATTCTGCAGGCAGCTGTTTAATATCTGCATATTACATTGGTTTAATCCCTTCTCAGTTCTGTAATTCTCTTAAATAAGGAATGCAGGCTATCAGGGTCCAAAAGAGAGAGTAACAAAGTCACAGAATCACAGAATGGTTTGGGCTGGAAGGGACCTTGAAGCTCATCTCAATCCAACCCCCTGCCATGTGCAGGGACACCTTCCTCCAGACCAGGTTGCTCCAAGCCCCATCCAACCTGGCCTTGAACACTTCCAGGGAAGGGGCATCCACATTTTCTCTGGGCAGCCTGTGCCAGTGCCAAACAGCACAGTGAACTTATTAATTATTTAAAAACTTGTGTCTCATCTGATTTGTATGGGTACCAAGGATTTATGGCCATAAATGCCTTGTTTTGCTAAATTCATGGTTACTGCCTCTTCCATGGGCAGCGTTCCCAAAGTCTTTGCTGGGTGTTAGGCTTGGACCTGCAGATGCTCACGTAGGGAAATGATTTCACATATATGGATGGTCTTGTCAAAACCAGCCTAACAATTGGTGCATAAAATTATTTGTATATATTTGTATTTGCAAGTGTTGGATTTATACATGCAAGATCAAGGACTTAATTTGTAAATTTTTTTTTTTGTTTTGCTACATGAAAGCTTTGCTGACTGTGTACCCAGAGGTCTCTGCTGCATAAATCCTGTTGAATTTCAATAAAAACCACTTGTATGCCTTTCTTGAGCAGACCTAGGTACTTATAAAATTTTCAAATTTATTATAAACTGAAGGATATTTCATCAGGTCAGCTCACTGTAGGATGCCACGTTTCCAGTGATGTGTTACCAGCAATCAAGGCCCAAAAATGTCTGGTTTTGACAGAATGAAATACACTTTTTTTTTTTCTCAGCCTCTTTGAATGGCATTGATTAAACAGAGATTAGGATGATGTGGGGTTTGTATCTTCAGTTATTTTACCTCAGTACTATACCATTGCTTTAACTGACTTTACCACAAAGCCTCTCAAACTTCCTTTTCTTTGCTAAATTAGCTTGTGAATTCTCCACTTCCTCACATGTTCAACACCTCCACCTCTGACAGATGTGGAAAAAGCCTTTTATCATTACAAATCCAAAATGTTCCCAGGCAGTGACCCTGGTGCACCCCATTGCTGTGACAGGACACAGTTTTCCAGACATTGCAGACTGGCTCTTGGGAGGGGACCTCATCCACAGACAGAGTGGTGAAAGCTAAATCCCAGTCCCAAAGCCATTTTAGGACCTTTGTGGTATCAAAAGGGAGCATTTTTCTTGCATGTTTTGAATTTGAGAATCCTGAGGCATGATTCATGTGGTCTGGGAGCTGGCAGGGCTTGCAGTGCGTTCTCCAGATGCACCAGGAGCCTGGAATCTGCTGTGCTCCGAGTGTGGGCAGTTAGGTCATCACACCAAGTGAAATCTTGCTTTGGAAAGTTGGGGGCACCTCTGCCCCCCCAGTTTGACTCCATCTGCATTTCACATGAGGCTTTCCTTTCTTGATCACTCATGGATTTCTGTCATTTGGTCAGTATTTGGATTCAACAATAAAAGCAAATTAGTTCTGCTTAATCAACCCTCAAGTCTATAATCTCTAGTTCATGGAGGAAAAATACAGAAGTGGTAAAATCTCGTGTCCTGCTGTCGGAGCCAACCAGGCTGCTGTGAAGGCCTGCAAGCAACTCTTGACAGCATCATTCAGAAAGTCTTGCATCTTCATCTTATTCTGCTTGAATTTCTTCATTTGCTTGTTGGAATTACTGGCTGCACTTGGCTTCCTACTTCTTTTTTTTTGCCATGTGTGTAATGCTACCCATGTCTCTTTGCAGATGACCAGATTAGGTGAAGGAAAATGAGTTATGCTTATTTCTGTGTGTTAGGTGCTTTTTCATGAGCACTGCCCTATGCAAAACAAGCAATATAATTCTTTAATGTTTTCTTTAATCCTGACTCTAATCCAGTCTCCCTAGTTCCACCTGAGTTCCATGTGAACGTAGCTTTCTTCAATGTACATTTCTTTCTCCATTGTTGAAGAAAAAGTTTCTTGCTAAAGAGGTAGACAGTTCTAGATCAGCATCTCCTTTTTTAGGTTGCTCACTCTCCATTTTTTGACTCCAGGCCAGCCATGGTGATGAGGACCTCAGCCCCAGCAACAAGCTGCCATTAGGATTACAGAGCCCACAGCTCCAGGGACACTGGCACTCGAAAAGGCATTGCAAGGGCATCACAGCAGGGTGCTGTCTTTGCCAGCTCCACACTTTTTAATCTGTGCCACTCAGGCACATGAGGACTTTGGGCCCAGTGCCAAGCTGCCATTAGGGTATGGGTTGGGGTTATGGTTGGGGTTAGGGTTGAGAGAGGCAAAAAGCCTACAGCTCCAGGAGCAGTGGGGCTGGAAAAGGTATGCCAGGGGAGTCCTGGCAGGGCCCCAGCATTGCTGCTCCTACATCTTTCTGATCTGGAAAACCCATAATACTGGTTTGGGTAAGGGTGAGGGTGAGGGTTATGGTCAGTGTTAGGGTTGGGATGAGAGAGTCCAAGAGCCTACAGCTCCAGGAGCACTGGGGCTGGAAAAGGCCTGCCAGGGTGATCACAGCAGGGCCACAACATTGCTGCTCCTTCATCTTCCTGACCTGGACCAGCTGTGGTGATGGGGACCTCACCCTCAGGACAAGCTGCCATTCAGCCTAGAGTTAGGGCTGAGAGGGCTCCTTGAACACCTGGCCAGGAAAACTCATGCCAGGAGGATCATAGCAAAGCCACAGCACTGCTGCCTCCACACCTTTCAGATTAGGGCCATGCATGGGGCTGGGCATCTCAGCTGCAGCCCCAAGCTTGCTGAAAATTTGGTGTGAAAAAAAAGAAAATTCGGAAAGGAAGTGAAAACAATTAAATGGAATAAAATGAAATGAAGTGCAGTAAAATGAGCCAAAACTTAATGAAATTATTTTGATTGAAATCTTGAGAATTCATTTGCTTTCATTAAATGAAGAATTTTTATTTCATGAAAAGTAGTGAAATGAGAAATTGAGGAATTAAGTGAAATGAAAAGTCAGGAAAGGAAATACAGTGAAATGTATTTTCTGACAATTCAATTCTCTGCCTTCCCCTTGGTGTTAGGGGCAATGGTAGGGCTGAGATTCTCCAAGATCTCTGAGATTCTCTGGCCAATTCTGGCCATCAGAATTTGACTGTGAAGGCCACCACACAATTCCTTGAAGAAGACAACTTCCATGCTCTGCTGGTCCTGTCTGATTTCAGGACAACAACTGCAAGGCAAAATATTTTACTGCAGGTACCAAGAGTCTTAAAGTCATGAAACAAGCTTGCATTTAAAAGGAAGAGTTGCTAAATTCAACACATATAATTGACGTATAATTTGAAGTAATAGCTTTGCAGGAGTGTCTGCATAGAATCTGACCTATATATTCCTTAGAATTTGTGACCATGTGGAGGAAGGAGAGAGCTTGACCCAGCTTGACATTCAGATCCCAGAGAAAGGTTGCATGACTAATACTGAAAAAACAGCCATATAATTTCAGTCTTGGAATTGCATCATGAACTCACAGGCTGACAACCACGGAACCCAATATGGGCATTTTCCAGAGTCACTTCCTGATGCTCATCCACCTGAATTAAGACAAGAGAGTTAATTACTTTCTTTTGGAAAGCAACTCTCCTCTTGAGCACTTTGCCATGTTAAGAGCACCCTTCTGCAGCTGAGGAGGATTTCAGATGTACTCACACTTGCCAGGTGGTGGTGATCCAGCCTTTTCAAAATGCCTCTACATAAAATTATCCCAATCCCACAAACCACTCAGTATTATTTCATTGATGTTCTGCTGGCAAAGAGGCCTCTAAGGCTTTAGAGACTTGAATGGAGGCAGGTGCCTTTTTTATCCTCCAGCCTTCCCAGAAAATCTGGTGATGCTGTGGGATTTCCCCAGTCCTCAAAAGAATTCCCTCCTTGGGGGAAGGTAGAGGTTAGAGTGGCAGAGTGGGTATTTGTTTGAATCTTCCTGGGGCTGAGGACTCTATCTTCAGTGCATCGTTCTCCTGCATCCCTGTGCCACCTGATGCTGAGTCCTCATTCCCTGGGAACATCTCTGGGCCACTCTGTCCTCTCCATTTTCCCATTCTTTGCTCACTGACAGCAGGCAGATCACACATGGAGGGAGGAGGTGCAGCAGTCCAGTGAGTCCTGTGAGACAGGGAGTTAATCCAGTGACCCCAGTGTCCTGGGTACCAAACTCCACGGGAGCCCTTGAGGTTGGTGCCTGAGGACAGCAGCATCCTTGGGTACCAGGGGCTCCATTATTCCCACAGCACTGCCTGTTGCCCTGCCTTGTAACTCAGCAAATTCTCAATCAGCTTTAAGGACTGTTCTGTATCAACTGTGTCAGTCTCTGTTTCACATGTGTGGAAATGTCCTGACTTCCATTTGCAGCACAAGTGGCTGTTGGGTTCATCACTTCAGCTGTAGCATGTAGGGTGCTATTTAGGGTGACTCACTGGGGTGCACTGCTCTGCCCCTTGGGGCATTTGGTTAAGACATCACACATCCTGGGAACACTGGATCAGGAGAGAACAGAAAAGCAGAAAAATGTTGCTACTCTGATACGTTTTTTAAAATTCAGCTTCTTAAATGTTGAGCAGAGCATACTCAACATGCTGAGTGTTGATCTCTGCTTTCCTGCTCCCTCCCTTAGCAGGCTCACAGAGATTTGGATTTTCCCTTGTGACAAGGATGGGTGGCATGATTTGAAAAGGAGGGAGTCAGCTCTGCTGCCTGATGGAGGGAGCACAGGTGGTGTCCTCAAGTGCTGGGGCCACCAGCAGCAATGGAGATCCAAGCAGCTGCTGGGTCACCCAAAAACATGCCCAGAGAGAGGGAGGGGAGAAGCTTGAGCTGCTGTAATCACAGGTAGGAGTGGAAATGTCTGGAACTGATCCATCAGTGAGCAGTGGGGCACTCCTTGGAAAGGCTGGGAATGACTCCTGTCCCCTCACAGCAAATGTGTGCTGGTCTGGTCTTGGACAGTACTTTCTTTTCCAGTCTGGCTAATATACTCAGAACTTGTTTAGAAAGAAATTTTTATAAAAATCTCTCTTCATGTTTCATTTCCAAGCTACCACACATGGATTTACTTGTGAATAATGGATGAGTCAGCAGGTATAATGCTCATTACTCAGTGAGCACGCAGGGAGGTACTTGAAGCAGTGGCAAGGGCTGGGTGAATCCCAAATTCATCCTGTCCCTGGATGCTGGGCATTGTTGCCTGGAGCTGCCACACTGCTGATGCTGCAGAAGCTGGGACGAGGAATTCAGCTCGTTTTCTCCTAATTTTTTAGTTCATTTCCCTTGAGGAAAACTAAGCCTGTGACATGTCATGGAGTACAAGCCAATGATGAAGTCTAATTTCTGCATCTTCTGCCTTCCCCTGCTGTTTGTGGATGGGAGGTAACAAGTGACGTTGGACAGCCACAAACTTTTAAATGAGGATTACATTGCCTACAAAGAATGTAGGCAGGCAAGATTTGGTGGCGCAACTTTCCGAAGAAAAGCTTGTCAGCCAGTGCTAATAAGAGTATTTGGTCATTCACAACTGGATTAATCTTCTTTTCCCCCAGTGAAATGCTTCTGTTTAAAGCACCTGCTAAAAAGGGAGCCATATAATGAAGAGTCTGGGTGGTAAAAAGTGTTCTTAGAGCCCTGGGTTTGCTTCCCATTCTTCAGGTAATGCATAGAGCAAAGAAAAGGCTCCCGTAACGTGGGAAACCAGGAAAAGGAATGAGGAATTAGGATCTGGAGAGCCTGAAATACCCAGCCTGCAGAATCTCATGGTGCTGGTTGCATGGAAG
Organism: Urocynchramus pylzowi; assembly: GCA_013397555.1. NCBI lineage: Eukaryota > Metazoa > Chordata > Aves > Passeriformes > Fringillidae > Urocynchramus > Urocynchramus pylzowi. Next base: position 1,362,774 of record VZRH01003113.1, read on the forward strand.
AGTGATAATTGAAGCAGAGAGACTGAATTTAGGAGCAGAGCAGAATAAATTGTGTGGTCCTGGAGGGTGATTGTCTCTGCTCCTGTGCCTGAGAACACCTGGGCTTGTCCTGTATCACAGGGAGGCACAGGGGGAAGGTGGTGAAGGATGAGCTTCTCCTTCTGCTCAGAGTACAGTTTAGACCAACCCTAGCCAGACCAGAAAGACAACATGGCATGGAAATCAAAACACAGGCTCCTATTTCTCTAATGGTGTACACAGGATACAGTGGGGCCAGCATGAGGTTTTTTGTTTGTGGTCAAGAACTTTCTTTTTTCTAACGTCAGACACTTTGGGGGTGAGGGTTTCAAATGAAACAGGATTCAGCTCATGCAGAAGTTGCATGTTTGCAAATACAGTGATGTGAGTTTAAACCCTGTGTGGTTTACCATGGAAAATACAGACATGGTGTTTTTCACCTGAACTTGGCTACACACAGACCGAAGACAGAGGAGACCGTGTAGCTAAAGCAGTGAAAAATTTCAGATGTGAAACTAAAATTAACTTCCTTCCTATTGTGTTGTGCACACAAGTACAGATAAACACACACACCTGCCCAGGCTGCTGTAGGGCGATGTCCTCGTGCCATTTTGGCTCGCAGAGCAGTCAGGTTGTTGAGCAGCTGTGTCTTTGTCAGCAGAGGCTGAGCAGAGCTCCAGCCCCCCAAGCCATGGAAGGAAGATTATGTGCTGGGAAGGACGCTGTGCTGGGAGGGAGTCAGCCCTCATGGACGTGGCCTCAGCAATATTCCATACACACCTGGACACACATTCAGCGTCTCTTTAGCCCTCAGGATGCAGGCACTGGCACAGGCTGTCCAGAGAAGCTGTGGATGCCCCATCCCTGGAAGTGTTCAAGGCCAGGTTGGATGGACTTGGAGTAACATGGTCTAGGGGAAGGTGTCCCTGCCCATGGCAGGGGTTGGGACTGGTTGAGCTTTAAGGTCTCTTCCAACCCACATCTTTCTAGGATTCTACAAATCTTTGTAAGCACATTCAAGTCTTTCTTTTATTTGTAATTCCGTGGAAAGCTTCCTTGCTTTTGCTCATACAAGACCCATGTGCTTCAGCATCTCATATGGATGACACATCTTTCCAGCTTGGAAATGGCAGGGCATGGCCCTTCACTGGAGCTGAGGGAGATGGGAAGGATTACTTGTGCACAGAACTCATTTAGGCTGGCCCTGCTCTGCTTCCAAGCGAGCTGAGGATTAAGATGCAAGTAGCAACACCCAAAAACACAAAGAGGCTCAGGAGTCCTTTCATGCCTTGTTTCTTTGCAGCACAGTTACAGTTGCTGCCTGTTTTCCAGTGACTCCTGCCTGTGAAAGGAAAGCCAGGACGTAAATCTTCATGGTTTTATTTGTTTGCTACTCATAAAGTCAGGGGGAAGAGTATGGTGCACCACATTTGTAATGCATCATCTGAAATGGATCGTTTACACCTTTGGACTGGGTGAAAAAAGAGACCTCCCAGTATGGATCTGTGCAAAGGATGTTTGTATGTATTTATCATCATGCATTAATGGGGTGAGTGAGGAACTCCCTTCCACATCCATTATTCCTTTTACTTTTGATTTCTCCTGCAGTGTTGAAGGTTTACAGCCTGTAACACAAAACGTGGGTTTCACAGGTCAGCCTGCCTGCCCTGGAGGAAACAGATTTTGGGTGTAGTTTCTCATTCTCATTTACTCCCCGTATACTTCTTTAGCACTAAGGCCCAGAAGGAGCTGGCTGCAGAGCACCAGCTGGGAAGGGAAAGCCAAGATGTGATCATCTTTCACATGGCAACAATTTTGTGAGGATTTGGCTTAGCAAAAAAGTGAAATCTGTTTTTTGAGTTAGAGTAGGATATGTGTTAGGGTGAAGGTTTGGGCTGATGGAGACCAAAAGCTGGAAGTGAGCCTGGGAACAAGGACAGAGCAATGACCTGCATGGGGGTTAGGGCTGTTGGGAGACACTGGATAGGAAGGGAAAAATTTAGGACTAAGGTTTGGCTGAGAAAAACCCTGAGACAGTGTAGCTGCTTATGGACTCATGATCTGGACATGGTACACTGTTCAATTGGCGCTTACCCACTGAGCTTTACCTACTGCCTTGAGCCTTGGCCACCAGTGTCTTGCTGGCTGTGGTTGGAAGCATGGTCCAGAGGCACTCAGCAGTTCTCATGTTGTTTTAGTGATGCCTGTAGTGCAGTCTCAGTGGTTTCTCCTAGTTCAAGCCCTAACCCTACATTCAATGTCAGCCCAGCCCTAGAAACCTCTCCCAGTTCCCAGACTAAATGAAATGGCTGCAGATGTGGCAGCAGAGTCCACCATGTAATCTGCTGGTGACAATGATCTCAACCTCAGCCTATTCACTGCTCCAGTGACTCCTGGTGACCCCAGATTTCAGAAGAGTCACAGATTCACTCACTATGAGCTTTCCATTTTGATGCTGTCTCCCCCAAATCCCTTTATTATCCTAGCCTATCAGTGTCTTTTGGACCTTCCAAAGTCATGCAGCCTGCACCAGTTCCAGAAGAAAATTATCTCCAAGAGCTCCATGTTCTCTCCCCATTCTTTGCTCATCTGCCTCCAGTGAATCTTCTCATGACCCAAATTTTTCTCTTCTTCCTGACCTGACTTATGATCCTAACACCTACTTCAGCCTCAGTGCCATTGTTTTCCCCTTGCCTAATACTAATCCTATCCGAAACTCTCGCCCAAGTCACGAAGATGGAAGCTATATACAACCTGCCTTAAATCCAGGTAGACCTCCTAGAATGCTTTTTTTTGGGTAGAAACTACACTGAGATCCAGAGTCCCATCAGCTGGGACTGGGGTTGGGGCCGAGGTTGATATTGTTCCCCAAATGAACTTTAGGATTTACTTTAGGCTTACGTTTCACAGGAGCCATGAGCTAGGAAAAAATGGGAAAATGATGACACTTTCAGTGTCATATCTCCAGTCACTAGTGTTGGTTTCACAAGTGTCTAGGTCATGAGTGTCCTGTCCCAGATTTCCCTGCTGGCTCACACATGGATAAAGCAAACACAGGTACCGTAGGTGCATGGTCTGACAAAAGTCTTCCTTGGAAAAAACAGACTTCAAGGAAGAGTATCTGATGTCATCACTGAGAGATGACTGGGCTGGAACAGTTTCCCTAATTAACCTGTAAATAAAATGTTAAATAAAATGTTTGACAGACTGCAGCTCCTTGCACAGTGGTGCAAGGATCTATTTCTGAGGAAATTCTTCTGAATTCCAGAAGAGATCAAGATACTTTGACTGAGAAGGGACTGTATCCAGTAATAACTCTCAAGTTCACAAATAAGTCTTTGATCTCTTCTGTTTCATGACTCCACATTGCTTTTGAAAGACAGTTGAAACTTCAACCCCCACAGTAAAATTCAGCTTTTATTTGTTTTATCCTGTTTACAACAAACACAGGCAGGTGGCAGGTCCTGGTGGTGTGATGAGTGTGAGGGAATGACCTTCTCTTCATTGCAGCTCAGTGACAAATGAGAGAGAGAGAGAGGAATAGAATAGAATAGAATAGAATAGAATAGAATAGAATAGAATAGAATAGAATAGAATAGAAATTAATTAGAATATAATAGAAATTTCAGTTGGAAGGAGTATGACAGCTACTCCTGTTTTACATATAACAAGAGGGCTTGGGATTTATGTAATCAACAGTTCAAAAGCTTTCAGAAGAAGAGAAGTTCCAGGCTGTTTGCATGCTTGCTCACAACTGACTGCAAAGCAACTTGAGGCCAAAGTCCATCCCAAATGCATCCCCCTGTGTTGCAGAGCACCCCTGTCAGAGCTGTGTGAGGATGAACTGCTCCATTCCAGCCCCGTGCTGAGTGACAGTCACCCGGTGGCACAGGGACAGCTGGCCATCTGTGCACCTCCCTGGGGAGGAGCACACAGCTGTGAGCACATCTTTTCTCATTTGATGCATCACATGTGAAAGGAGGAGGCTGGAATTCCAAGCTGGCCCCACTGTGCTCGTGGCCACAGGGGAGCAAAGCCACATACCCGAAAGTTAGTTCAATGAAGCAGTCACAGGTTTTTCTGTTGATTTCCATTCAGACTTCTAAAGGTGCTTTTTCTTTTCTCTGTGTTTTATAAAGCACTGCATACACCTACTTTCAGCTATAAATAAGAAATAATCGTGTGCATTTAACACTTATTAAAATTCTTTTTAAATTTATATGCAAACGAGGAGCAGCCACAGGCTCCTGGCAGGTTGCCGGTAAAGCCCTTTGTTCTGCAAAGATTCTACACCACTGATGAGGCAGATAAATTTGTCTTCAGTGCCATAGTCTTGTCTTTGCTCTGAATCTTTTTTATAACTACTGGAAGGTGTAGGTTGAGAAATGCTGGTTTGATTAGCTGGGCTTGTGGTTGGTCCCTTTTCATGCCAAAATCATTTAAGTGTTCCAGACATGGCATACACCCATGGAATCTACAAATATATCTCTCCCCAGTGCGTCATAATTCCTGGGGTAGTAAGTGATGAATCATCAGGATCTAATGTGAAGATAAGCTAATTAGCATTAATCAGAGCTCCTGCCCGAGGTGGGAAAATGCTAGGTGAGCAGTCTGTTAGCTACCATCTGACTTATTTAATTATTTTATTTTCATTTCTTTCAATTTTACAAATCAAGACTCTTCAAAGCTTCCAAGCTCATAGACTGGTACTCTTTGGTGACATGAAAAATTTAACAACCTTTTCATGTCCCTCAGTCTCTGTCCTGCCCTGATCTCACCCATCATCTTACTTCTTGCATTGCCTGGAAGTCCTCAGACTGTGGCTGGGTTGAGCTGTGGCATGGGATGGTGGTTGCTGGGCTTAGAGGTTTCTCCCTGCAAGGAATCTGCCTGTAGCCCCCTCTGCTAAAATCATTAAGTGACTATCTCCAGAATTTAAATTAAGTCTTACCTCGTTTCAATATGACAAATAGAGATCCCATCAGGTGTAAGTGGTGATGAGAAGCATTTCCCTTATGTAGAGTAATGTACATTAGTATGTGGTATCAGGCTATGTTCCCTTCTTTCTACTTGGGGCAATAACTTTTTCTTTGAAATCTTTAGAATTATTTTGCAGCATTTTTCTTCCAGTAGTGTACCTTCTAAGAAAAAATCCCAAGCAGCATGGATGACTGTAAATACTTCCCAATGTGTTCTTACCCTGGTTGGGGCAGGGCTGTTGTAATCAGAGTTCAAGTCTGTGGTGCAGGAACACGAGGAATTCGGTCTCAACAGAAAGACAGCATCAAACACCACCCTCCATGAGTGCTGGCCCATTTGTTTATGGATTGTTTATGGCAAATTCTTTTACCTATTGGCATCTGCTGCATGCCTTTGGATTTTGAAATGCATTGGCTTTGGTGGTGTGTCTCCTCACACCTCAGGTTTGGTAGTGGAAATCTCAGTACAAAGGGAGCTAGGATTCTGAATTATCTATTAGCATAAAGATAAATAGCTTTCAGTGAGACCCATGAGGAGTTATTTTAAAGATGCTTATTATTTTAAAGGGCACCCACTGTGCAGCATGGCACCTCAGGGAACCTGGGACTGTCCTGTGGCCCTGCAGCTTTGGCAGCCCACAGTCCATGGTCACAGAATACAAAATGGTTTGGGTAGGAAGGGACCTTAAAAATCGTCTCGTTCCAACTCTCCTGCCATGGGCAGAAACACCTTCCACTAGACCAGCTGGCTCCAAGCCCCGTCCCACCTGGCACTGACATGATGTGGCACAGCTCCATGGAACAGCTTGTGGGCTCCATGGGAGACAGCACCCAGCAGTGGCAGCCCTGCTGGGACATGGGGATGTGTGTCAGCCAGCCCCCAGGGCAAGGAAAAGGGAAATATTTGCCAGTTTGTGGGCTCAGAGTCCTCCAGTACTCCAGTCGTGTGGTCCTTCGCTGTAGTGGCCAATGCCTCTCTTTGCCACCCAGACAGAACTGAGGTTATCTTTCCTTGAAGCTGCTGGAGATCTGCCATGGGAAATGCCTTTCTTTGATCTGGATTTTGCCATGATCCCATAACTTATAATTACACTAACTCTTCCATTCCAGTGAAACCCGCCCCTTCCTTTTTTACCCATGGCACATGGGATTTTTCGAGAAACCACTGAGACTTGCAGAGCAGCATTGTGCTCCATGGGCTGCTGGGGTGGGTTTTACCTCTTGAGTTTGCTGAGATCTAGCAGAATTACTCCTTTTCACTTAAATACTGTTCCATAGCTCTGTTGGAGGGAAAAATTCCATAACAAAATCAAAAGTGCAGGAGCACACAGCTGCTTCTTTTATTATGGTGAATAAAGTCACCTAGGCCAGCTGAGAAGGTTTGTAGCCACCAGCAGATGTCATTGCAGCCAGCACAGCATGGTACATGTCAGGTGAGAACAGAGGCACTGCAGGTATTCAAATAGTACCCAGTGGAGAATGAAAATAAAACAATAAATAATGAAATCGCTGACTGCCAGGTAGCTCATTCTTAGATCACTGGTAGCTCATTTGTAGTAGATAGAGTAGACATGAGGAATTAAATCCCACACTACAATTTGTTTTCTGCTGAATAATTAAGATTTATTAGTCCCAAGCACAAATTATAGTAATTTAAAATACTAATACTTTTTTTTTTTTTTTAAATGGAACATGCATGTGGATTTTGTTTAGTGGTAGTAGTTGGGTCCTGGTAACCTAACAAGCCTGAGGATTAATGAGGAGGGCTGGTGAGAGGCTGATCCACTCCATACTCCAGTGCTGCCTCACATGCTGGGCTCTCTGGGGAGAGGTTGAAACTGGGTGAGCTTTGAGGTCCCTTCCCACCCAAACCATCCCAAGATCCTTTGTTTCTGTGATTCCTTGGTGCAGGAGGAGAGCCTGGCATGCATGTTTGGGCATGTGTTTGCCTGGACATTCGTGTATCTGCACGTATTTATGCCCTCCTAACCTACATTTTTAATGCTCACAGACTTCTATGCTAGTGGCTGCAAAGTGGCAGACAATACTCCTCTTGAAATCAGTGGCAAACTTTGCTGTCATAAAGATGAAATAATGAAAAATGCTCTTTAGCCTCTGTTTCTGAGTAATTTCCCCCTTCCCCTTCTTTCTCTGGGGTCAGCCAGCAAACAGACAGAGAAAATCCCTGAGCTGCCTGTATGACCTTGGTCAGTCACTGTGGTTATTATTATGCCATTGCATCAAATCTATACAAATATTTTATATAAAATCTTCTGTTACAAGCAATATTTACTGTTTGCTTGGTGAAGACCACAAGCAGAACTGAGTCTGCTGAGCTCCATCTTTTTCAGATTGAGGAGATAACAAGTCTCTACCCTAAAATACACTTTACAGTTAAGAAACGCAATTTCTGTTAAACTACTGATCCAAATATAGCCTTGTACATACACATAAAAGCCAGTCAAGGGGAGGCAGATGGATCTGATGATAAGAGAGATGGACTAAAGGCAGAGTTTTATGGCTGGGCTCCTCGCAACACAATGAACAAGTATTTATCTTGTGGGAAACTCTGGCTCTTCATACTTCTACAGTCTGTGGGAAACTCTGGCTCTTCTACAGTCACTGATGAGGCTGTACCTCAGATTCTGTTCTGTGTTGTGTTTTGGGCTCCAAGACAAACATTGAGATGCTGGAGAGTTTGCAGAGAAGGGCAGTGGAGCTGGGGAAGGGTCTAGAGCACAAGTCTGATGAAGAGAGGGGTTAGGGAGGCTCACCCTGGACAAAAGAGGCACCTTCTTGCTTTCTACAACTCCCTGACAGGAGGGTGGAGCCAGGTAGGGATCCATCTCTTCTCCCAATAAACAAGTGATAGGACAAGAGGAAGCAGCCTCAAGTTGTGGCAGGGAAGGTTTAGATTTAATATTGGGAAAATATTAAATTTTCTCCCAATTTTATTTCAATTTTTTCCTATTTTTTCCCAATTTTATTTCAATTTTTCCCCATTTTATTTCAATTTTTCCCCATTTTTTTCCCCATTTTTCCCCATTTTTTCCCCATTTTTTACCCCATTTTTTCCCAATTTTATTTCAACTTTTTCCCAAAGTCACCAAAATGGTTGTCAAGCCCTGGAAGAGGCTGCCCAAGGCACTCAGGGTGGAGTCACCATCCCTGGAGGGATTTAACAAACATGTAAATGTAGCACTTGGGGACATGGTTTAGTGGTGGCCTTGGCAGTGCTGGGTTAACATTTGGACTCGATGATCTTAGAAGGCTTTTCCAACCTAAACGATTCTGTGATTCAAGACCCGAATCAGCACCTGCCAGGACTGGAGATAATGTTGTGTTCTTGGCCTTAGATGAGATAAATCAGTGGGAAAACATTGACTTTGGCACGGGCTGTATCTTATTTTCAGTTCCATGATTCTAAATTGTTAATCTTTTGCTAAAAGAGTTTGGAGGTGCCCCAAACACTTCAGCTGGGGACATAGAGAGTCACCTGTTCTGAGATGGTGTTTCCTTATGAATCCCATCAGCTGGGTCTCGGCTCACTTGGGGATTTATTTCTTCAGAAAGCCCCAAGTTGCTTTATGTCCTGAAATAGAGGAGAGATCCAGCCAAAGAATTAAAGGGAAGATGTTATATTAAGCATATGTTTTAAGAAGAAATTTCTTTATCTGTGTAGCACCTCACTTATAACCAAGAGGTATAAAAAAGTGTAATTCTCTGTAATCCATAGGATTTTTTACCTTTTGCATTCAAAGGAGCTTAGATGATGGCCAGAAGATAAATGGGCTTATTTTTTAAATGCAAACATCACTGGGAAGAATGTAAATCCTAACCCAATGGCAATAGTGTTTTAATTGTTTTTTGCAGCAAATGTACAATCCATGGGTAATGAAAAGAACTTTTACTATAAAAAATGCAATACTAATATAGGATTTAATCATGTGACAGTGTCCTGAAGCAAGAACTCTTTTGCCTGTGTATCATTGTCCTGGTGGCAATAAAAGTTTTTAATTCCCAGATTCTTTCAAAAGCAGATGTGGGACACATGGACTTCCTTCTCAAGCCCTAAATAATACCTAAGCTTAAAAATGTCACTATGGGCATGTGGAGGTTGTATGCATACAGGTGTGGTAGATGTTTTGGGATTTTTTAGTATAATCAGTGTTCTCTGTAACCTCTGTTCCATCGTTCAGCAAATACAGCTGTCAGTTACTGTATAAGATCAGAGACCCTGACAAGTTTAAAAAAAAATCTGTGTTACAAAATGACCTGCAGTTAAATAGCTGATCTCTGGTGCTGGGTTGAGTTCGTTAATTATCTGGTTGGGAAAAAAATCTATGCCAGAAGCTTCATGTTATCATCCATTCTTCCTTCTTCTTGAAATTTTTTTCTTCTTCTTTTCATCTAGATGGGTGTAGTGCTGGGGCAGTTGTGGACCTGTTTGCATTTCGTGGAAGCAGGTGGCATTTTGGTGGCACCATGGTGGCATCACTGGGGGCTCCTGGTGCAGGCAGACCTGGCTCCTGTGACGTACTGGGATGTGCTGGGACACAGCAGCTGCTTGCACATCAGCCACCCTGGCCCCTGCCTCCCGTGGGACTGCCTCCACACACACCCTTCTGTTTGCTCAGTTCTGCTTTGTTTAACTTTTCTGGAAAACCTTTTCCATGGAGTGCTGTGTCGTGGCTGACCTCAGGGCAGGGCGAGCTCCCAGGGCAAGCTGTGTTGGAAAACAAGCCTGACCTCAGCCAGCAAAGTTGGTACTTTAGCATTTTTGCCCTTCACCACCTCTGTGAAATAGTGATATCTCACTCTGGGATGATGGGAACAGACACTTCCCTGGGGCTGCTTTCCCCAGTCAGGGCCAGGCCACCAGGACCCTCTCTGTGGTCAGCCAGGGGTACAGCCCACCAGAAGATGGCTCTTGCAAATGTCACCAGAGATGAGAATCAGAGCATGAAAATACACAGAAAGGTTTGGGATAAACGTACTTACATCTGGGTCTTCTGCCTCCTGGGAAGGTGAGTGCATCAACCAGGACTCTGTCATGCACTTAAACTTCTCCCAGCAAAACTGTGGTGAAGTTTGGTGCACCCTGTAAAGAGTTGTGGATTTTCAGAGAAAAGTAAATAATGTGGCTTAAAATTCCTGGCCCTGTGCAGTCCTGGAGCAGGTGATAAGCTCCCCAGGAAGAACTGCATCATTAGAACCCTACTAAGCCCTCACAGGTTTGCTCCTGTTGCTGTTTGTATTCCCATGAACCCCAAACTCAAAGCAAAACCAAGTTGAAAGAGAAAAGTTTCATCAATTATTTTTCTCATCAAAACCATATGAAATTTTGACTTTCTTATTTTTTCAGTGTGAAGCCTTTCATCAGTCCTGCCATAGTGAATGTATGATTAGCTAGTGTTAAAATGAAATCCAAGATTGGGAACGTTTTGTGTGGTCTCTGGTTTCAAAGTGACAATTTTTCACATCTGACCTAAGCAGGTTATCCCTGGGCCATTGCTGACAGTCACTTTCATAACGCCAGAGCCAATAACTGATGGGATCTCTTGGTAAAAATATGTTGAGAAGCCAGCCTAGCCATAGCAGGATTCATTTATTGTTTTTATTTTAGCATAAAAAATAAAGTTTGCTGCATTTATTAATAGGCCAAGTCATAATCTCCCATTATGGCACCTCCTGGCACTGTGTTTGGCTGTATTTGGAAAATGAGACTTTCATCCAGGCCCTGAAGTTTGGAAACCAGCTCTCTCCAAGCTGCTTTCCATACTGAGACACAAAGATGAAAATAATCTCATGACCATCCACTCCTGTAGTAAAATCTTGTGCAATTAAATCTATGAATCTCAATACCTGAAAAACAGGATTTGATGACACATGACAAGAGCTGAGTTAAAATATGTATGACTTGGTACCGGCACGGTGGGTAATCTTTATCATCACGAGTGTGGAGAAGATGAAATCAAGGCATGGGGTGGGAATGCACAGCACCAGAGTTACCTCATATACTCCCACCCCTTACCTGAACTTCAGCTGTGAAAATGAGCCCCAGAAGTTTTTCTGAATAGACAATATTGGTTTTTTTTTTAAATGGAAGACCTGTAAAGGTGCTTTGTATGGAGTCAGGGGTTGCTGTGGTGCTTAGTGCATTGCATCTCTCTTGGTTTGCTAACTCATTACTTAGCTTGTTGTGAGCAATTAGGAGATTGAGGCAGCAAAGCTGTCTGTTCCCCTTCAGTCTGAGTCCAGCTCACAGCATCAGACCTCTCCATCCTAAATTTCATCCAGGAGCCTCTTCCCCATGCTGCTGAGGCTGCCAGGATTAGCTGTCGAGCATTTAAACTGCTCCTTGTTTTACATCTCATAGGAGGTAACATTTAAGGAACTTCTAGAAGTCAAGTGGCAGGACAAGATTAATTAGGATTCCTTTCTAATCCTAATTACAATGATATTTGCTTCCCACGATAGGAGTTGTTCATTATCATATGTATAAGTTTGTTTCTTTAGTCTGTCTGCTTCCCTCTCCCCCCCAAAAAAAAAGGTTAAATAATATTTAATATGTTTTTGCAGTCATTAAAAAAAATCCACTCTTTTTAATCTGGTAAAAACATCAGATGGGGCAGAGGAGAAGCCCATTCAATTCCCTATTAATTTCCCTTGCTCTCTAATTATATGCAAATCCACCAAGCCCAGGTTTTAATTCAGCTGCTCGCATTAAGAGATCAGAGGAAGATTCAAAATGGGAAAGCAGAGTTTGACGTGTCATCGGGGGCTCGTACGAATTTGACTGGAAGATAAATTCCACATTTTAATTAAAATGTTTATTCCGCTCTGCACAATAATGCTTGCTTGCTTTCAGAGGAAAAAAAAAGGGTATTAAGCATTAAAGGAACTAATTCCTCCTATCGAGAAAATTAGGATTTCTCTCAGGCAGACACAGGGTATCATCCAGGATTAGCGGCTGTAGCGTTCTTTGTAAACATGTCACCCTTGAAAGTGAGCAACAAGGAAAGCTGCTATCGCCTTACAGCTGCAGGGTGTCCACAGAGCATCCCTTCGGCTCCAGAGGGGATTACCTTCCCTCCATGGCCCCCACAGAGCCATTTTCCTGGAAACTGGGAGCTAACTGTGAGTCAGAGCAGGATAATGCGGGGTGGCAGCGGGCAGCTCGCCTCTCTCCGTGCCAGGGTCACCAGGGGGGTTTGGGGTCCCTGTGGGGGGGGATGTCCCTCCCACAGCCCTCACCCATCCGGCTTCACTGGTGGGCAGCACCAGTGTGAGGGAGGCAGTGACATCTGTCCCCACCCTGGGCTGGAATGATGCTGTAGAGGGGTCTGGGAGAGAGCCTGGGGAAGGCTCAGAGCAGCCGTGGTTCGTTCATTCCTGGCCATCCATGTTGGAAATGTGCTTGACATTTGTATAAATTTGAAGGGATTTCAGCAGAGTAGAGAAATGCACACTTAAGGAGGATGGTAATCTTACATATTATCATCCCTGGTTGTTTTGACCTGTCTGTTACTGGGTTGGGCTTGGACATGGCCACCTTTGACGTGGTAAAACACCTTCCCTTGGTGTCATCTGATGCTGTGTGACTGTGTGGCCTTGGCCATCCCATGGGAGAAAGCTCCCTCTGGATGAGCCAGCAGCATTACAGTACCATTTTTATTTTTATTTAATATTCCTGTTATTACTATTATTTTTTCCCAGCATTGTCAGCAAGTTGGGGATTTCAGACTGGGTGAGAAACTGGGGTTTGTTCTCTGTTTCTTTCAGCCAGTGATGTTGTCAGATAGTGAGATCTCCACTGAAGCTGAGCTGTGAGACTAGGAGATTTAAAAAAGGAGAGAAGAGAGGAGAGGGAGAGGGAGA
>VZRH01003113.1:1375869-1404212 GCA_013397555.1 Urocynchramus pylzowi
GGAGAGGGAGAGGGAGAGGGAGAGGGGAAAAAGGTGAAAAGAAAATAGGGAATATAGTGCTTGCCAGGAAGGGCTGACAACTGTCCCTTCCCAAGCCTATAGACAAGGGGCCAACATGCTGTGATAGGTCTGTCCAGGTCCCAGTGTGACAGGGGTGGCACCAGCAGGAAGGTGTCACCCGTGGTGGCCTTGCATCCTGGCACCCCTGTGATGTGGAGGGGCAGGTTTCACCCCTCTGATGCTTGGTTAATCGAAACGTCTTAAATCACATCAGTGTTTTTGAGGGGTTGTGTTTTGTAAACTCCCCCACACTCTTTCAAGTACATGGGCTGGTTTTGTATTTGTTATAAATGGAAAGGAAAAACACTGCCAGCAGCCAGGACCCCTCTCCTCATGCCCAGGGATTCTGTAAGCAAACATTTGCCTCCAGAAAACTGCACAACACTGGCACCTGGAGGGTTCTTGTTGCTGGCAGATGGCCCCAGAAATTGTGCAGGTTTCTCCATCTGCTGCTGCAAGTACATCCCTGGAGAGGAGGGATCTAAGAATCACAGAGTGGTTTGGGCTGGAAGGGACCTTAAAGGCCATTCCTTCCACCTCCACTGCCATGGGCAGGGACACTGTCCACTAGACCAGGTTGCTGCAAGCCCCGTCCAGCCTGGCCTGGATCATTTCTGGGGTATGGGGCAGCCACAGTTTCTCTGGGAAACCAGTGCCAGTTCCTCACCACCTTCAGAGGGAATAATTTCTTCCCAGTATCTAGGGATGTGACAGCCAGCTGCCAAAGCCTGCTCAGTTCAGATCAGCACACAGATGGGGCTGGGGGTTGCAAATGGCTTCTCAAAGCAGGTGAAAATCCTTGAAACCAGCAGCAACAGGGATCACCACATGGCTCTCAGAGTGCAGACTATCAATGTTTCACCAAACCTTTGCACCCTGGGGTTGGCTGGACCTGGTGCTGCCAGGCACATGGAGAGTGACACCCCAGTCCTTTGGGAAACGCTGCCTCAAGCCTGCCCACAGGGCAAGCCTTGCCTCTGTGACATATTTTTGTTTTGCTTTCCTCCCCTTGCCCTCTTGGACATTTTCCTGATTAATTCTGGGTACTGGACCAGCTGCTTGCCTTTGAGAAGTGGAGTGAAGTAAAGGAGGTCAGATACTATCAGCCTCCCCAGGTCAAGCAGGAGCCTTCGCCTTCACAGCCTCAGGCGTTACCGTAACTCCAGGGTTTGCAGGTTTTGATTCAAATTCTCAGAACCACGGGGCGTGATGGGGACAGACTTTTTTTTTTTTTTTTTTTCTCTGTAGCCCAGAACACCAGAGAGCCAATAACCAGGGATGGATGTTTCAGAATAAGCTGGGGGTTGATGCAGCCCCAGAATTAAATTGCCCTGGTTTTTGGGAGAGCCCAGCAGGGCTTTGGTGCTGGGTTATATTGCCCCAGCACTTTGGTTCCATGAAGCCAAATGTCACCACTGCCTTTTGTGGCAGTGGCACATTGGGACTGGAGGGGGGGTTGCTGTCCCCTCCTGAGCAGATGCTTTGAGCATCACAGCAGGAGCATTTCCCAAGCAAGGCAAGCATTGCATGAGGGCACTTTCTGCAGGTTTGAGGAGGCATCTGGAGTGAGGTGGCTCTTCTGCTGAATGGAACTGTAAACATTGCATGGTGTTGTCTAAATTTTATTTCTTGGGGTTCCACCTCTCTGGTATGTGGTGTAGCTGCCTCCACACTTGTCCCCTGTCACCCTAAGAGAGCAACCTCTGAGAGGGACTTTTCATCTTTATTTTTCCATGCCTTTTTTATTTTTTAAATTTTCAGGAAGAACCACCTACATCTTTCTCTTAGAAGATAAATACTTGAGAAGTGAAACAGCTCTTCCTGTGCCCGTAAATGGTGAAAAACTCAGCTTATTTCCCCTGCAGAGTTTGACTGAAAAATAATAACCATTATTGCTTAAAACCAGAAACCAGCAGCAGCACTGAGAAATTTTGGAAGGTTTTTAAGTTCTTCCCCTGTATTTCCCCCATCACTGTAAGTGTTCAGGGGCAGGTTGGATGGGGCCCTGAGCAACACGGTTTATATCTGCCCATGGCAGGGAGTTGAAACTGTATTATCTTTAAGGTCCCTTTCAACCTAAACTGTTCTGTGATTCTGTGATTTGTCCCCATCGTGTCTAGAGCTTGGTCACTCCTCTGAGTGCTGGGGCACAGAAGGTGTGAAATGCCAGGGAACTTGTTCTCTGATGCACCTCCCAGTCACAGGGGAATTAGGATCAGGGGAGCTGACTTTGGCCACTAAGGCAAGCACATCCCTGGAATGTGCAAAGAAGATCAGGGCTACCCAGGTGCCTCATCAGCATTTACAAAGCAGAGCTGGATTTTAAGGAAGCTGAAAGAAATCAGGGGGAAAGGGAAGAGTTGGGGAAATTAATGCTCCATCAACCACAAAATGTAGAGGGCAGGAATAAAAACCAAAGTGAGGGCAATGTTTGGATAAAAACCTGAGCCAGGACAATGTTTGTCTGTATGTGTGATATGTCTCTTAAATCAGTCAGCTTCTTGTTGCAATGCATATGCAGAGTTAATGCAAGAATTAATAACTGGAAATCCTTCCTTCCTTCTCCATCTGACTGCTGCTCATAAGCTGTCAGGGCCAGCCAGAGATGGGGTGCACAGGGCAGTGGGACTCTTCTGGTCTTGGGGTTGAGGTCTCTGGAGGAAGCCATGGTTGTGCTGAGGCTAAGAGCCAGATGCAGCTCTGTGTGCCACAGCCACGCTGGTTGACCTGGGCAGGGGCCAGGGAGATGCTGCTGCTGCTGCTGCTGCTGCTGCTGCTGCAGCCAAGATTTGTCTCTGCTGGAGGGTGCAGGGCTGGATGAGGGCAGTGCCTGAGCACGGGTGGCTTTAACTTTCCCTGTTTCCTTTCGTCTGCGGCAGCGGGCTGGGGCGCTGGGACTGCAGCAAAAGTGAGAAAAGAGAAAAAAGTGTGCTGAGATGAGAAATGAGTCAGTGCTGCCTTTGCCTGCGGGCTGCCGAGGGCTCCGCAGGCAGCCAGCGCCAGAAGCAGTCTGCAGAGGGGACTGGGGTGATCTTTCATCACAGCATCTCCTGGTGTAACACCACGGGGAAACAGGGGCCAAGGTGGCTGCTGACACCATCTGGGGCCCTGAGCTGGAGCTGTTACCACAACTTAGAGTGTGCAGAGCTGGCTTTGAGTCATGGGCTCCGGGTCCCAGTGCCCCAGGTGACAGCATTCCCCTGGGAGTCCTCCTGGAAGCCCTCCTGGCATCTGGTGCTGTGGGATGTGCCCAATAATGTCCCAATAATCACACCAT
Organism: Urocynchramus pylzowi; assembly: GCA_013397555.1. Classification (NCBI taxonomy): domain Eukaryota; kingdom Metazoa; phylum Chordata; class Aves; order Passeriformes; family Fringillidae; genus Urocynchramus; species Urocynchramus pylzowi. Next base: position 1,379,207 of record VZRH01003113.1, read on the forward strand.
AGAATCACAGGATGGCTTGGGTTGGAAGAAACCTTAGAGATCAACTGGTTCTAACCCACCTGCCATGGGCAGAGACACCTTCCAATAGACCAGGTTGCCCAGGGCATCATTCAAGCTGGACTAATGCCCCCAGTCCATCCCTAATCACTTGCTAATTTGGGTCGATTGGAGGGTAAAGAGCAAAAGGCACAGTGCCCCTGGTCACAGGTCGCTTCCCCAGCAGCAGTGCATGCTTGGTGCAGCCTGACCTTATACCTTTCTTTCTGTGGCACAATGACTAATTTTGCAGTGAAGAGGAATTAATTCCTCATTGAATCAGCAACAGCAGGCCTTGGTAGGTTTTGTTTTTCATAGCCGACACATCGACTCATCTCACTCTCTCTGAGAAGTGATGTCAAAGCAAACTCGTATGGGGCAACTCAGGGCTGGACTGCAGCCTGCAGCTCCTGTGTGCACCCAGGCACCCACGCAGGGCAGAGGAGCACAGAGACCTGCTCAGAGCTCAGCTGACATCTGAGCTGAGAGCAGCCTTGGGGGATGCTCCCAGCAGCCAGACACACGGTGCAGCCAGTGACACAGGGCTCTGGGACTGCCAAAGCCCCCCTCTGCCGTGGTGGTGATGGCCACCAGCGNCAGTGCTGCCTTTGCCTGCGGGCTGCCGAGGGCTCTGCAGGCAGCCAGCGCCAGAAGCAGTCTGCAGAGGGGACTGGGGTGATCTTTCATCACAGCATCTCCTGGTGTAACACCACGGGGAAACAGGGGCCAAGGTGGCTGCTGACACCATCTGGGGCCCTGAGCTGGAGCTGTTACCACAACTTAGAGTGTGCAGAGCTGGCTTTGAGTCATGGGCTCCGGGTCCCAGTGCCCCAGGTGACAGCATTCCCCTGGGAGTCCTCCTGGAAGCCCTCCTGGCATCTGGTGCTGTGGGATGTGCCCAATAATGTCCCAATAATCACACCATAGAATCACAGGATGGCTTGGGTTGGAAGAAACCTTAGAGATCAACTGGTTCTAACCCACCTGCCATGGGCAGAGACACCTTCCAATAGACCAGGTTGCCCAGGGCATCATCCAAGCTGGACTAATGCCCCCAGTCCATCCCTAATCACTTGCTAATTTGGGTCGATTGGAGGGTAAAGAGCAAAAGGCACAGTGCCCCTGGTCACAGGTCGCTTCCCCAGCAGCAGTGCATGCTTGGTGCAGCCTGACCTTATACCTTTCTTTCTGTGGCACAATGACTAATTTTGCAGTGAAGAGGAATTAATTCCTCATTGAATCAGCAACAGCAGGCCTTGGTAGGTTTTGTTTTTCATAGCCGACACATCGACTCATCTCACTCTCTCTGAGAAGTGATGTCAAAGCAAACTCGTATGGGGCAACTCAGGGCTGGACTGCAGCCTGCAGCTCCTGTGTGCACCCAGGCACCCACGCAGGGCAGAGGAGCACAGAGACCTGCTCAGAGCTCAGCTGACATCTGAGCTGAGAGCAGCCTTGGGGGATGCTCCCAGCAGCCAGACACACGGTGCAGCCAGTGACACAGGGCTCTGGGACTGCCAAAGCCCCCCTCTGCCGTGGTGGTGATGGCCACCAGCGTGGCACAGCTGCCAGCCCCAGCTCCCTGCCCTTGGCCAGCCTTCACTACACACAGTAGTGAAGTGCTGGGCTGGCCCATGGCTCTTCATTTCTCTGTCTTTGGGGCTGGCAATGTGGGAAAATTTGAAAGTGATGTGAGTAATTTCACCTGACTGTGGCTCAGCTCCCTGGTGAGGCTAGAAACCACAGGGCTAGCCCTGGCCACCAGCTGCTGCTGATCCTGCTCCTTGCAGGCTGCTCCCAGCCTTCCCTCATCATGGCCAGGGTCATGGGGCCACCTGGCTCCGAGGGTCACAGAGGGGTTATGGGACTTTCCTCTCCAGGAAAAGGATGTACCCATGGATGGACAGTGGCTCCCACAGTGCAGGGTTTCCAGCAGTTTTAGCTCTTGGGATGTTGGCTGATGTTCTGGGAGCTGTGGTTTGTGCAAGGCAGGCAGTGCCCTGTTATCCTCCATGGGAGCACAGCACCCCTTGAAGTCACATCCCCAAAGGAAATTTAACAGCATGAAATTTAACATTTTTCACTATTGGAAGGGGCACTAGAGTTAAACTACTTTACTTTATTTTAGTTCTGAATTGTCTTCTACCAGAAAATGAATTAAAGTCTTTCCCATCCATAAAAGCAGTGGTGGAGCCCAGCAGTGGTGGGATGTTGAGATCCTCAGCAGCCCCCCAGGCAGCATGGTGTGACCACTTCTGCTTTTAATGGCTGTGTTCAGTTGTAGCAAGGAATACTTTTTACAGGTTACAAAACGTCCTTCTTTTTTTTCATTTGTTTCTTTTCCTAAACTGATCCAAGCAGGAAAACAAATTCTTTTTTTTTTTTTTTTTTTTTTTTCCACAATATTTTCAGAGTTAAAAACTCAAAGGTTTTACCAGCCATGGAAATTTTTTAGTTTGATCATTTCATTCAAATTTTGACTTTTGGCCTTCTGTGCTACATTTTTCTAAGGTTAGCTTTAAAGTTTAACAGAAAAATCCTCCATCAAACCAGCAAAGTAAAACTACTAATTTTTAGCATGTCATGACTAAATAGATAAGTCTTTAAAAAATGAATTAAAATACTTATTAATACGAGGTGCTTTCCAGAAAATGTTTGATTCTAATCTCATACCATTCTCTAGTGAAAACCCCACATTTTGATTAAAATCATTTATAGTTCTAATCAACCAGCAGCATCCCAGCAGCTTGTGTGGCCAGAGCATATGTGATGGAGAATGGGAGCAAAGGCAAAGGATGTTGAGCCTGATCAGGCTCCTTGGAGCCAAAATACACTGAAACTCCAGTGTGAGGGTGATCCTCATATGCAAGATCCACTGGGTTTGCATGTGCTCAGAGGAAAGAGAGTTTTCTGTCTGGCCTTGAGATCCCATCACAATCACACACCCAGGCTTGAGTGAGGAGATCTAATTTTGCCTTGCCAACTATTAATCTTTTTTAATAATTCATGCTGTCTTTTCTCTTTAGTCCTCCCATTGCCTCTAGTTATTAAAGTCACATCTTGGCTTCAAGGAGGGATCTTCTTCCCTCAGTAGCATTGGGATTTTCAGTCATTTTCAGGGTGGTTGCTGACTGCAGGGGGATGCACTGCAGCATCAGTGCCTGGCCCAGCACACAGGGAAGGAGGGGGCAGTACTCAACGGGAGCTGGGCACTCAGCAGAGCTACAATTTAGCAAATTTGAGAGGAGGGAAAAAGCCCTCCAGGCTTGCAAACCCCATCCTGCTGCTCCATCCCCTCTGGAAATGCCATTCTGCAGTTGCTGTAAATGTGTCTCCTCATTTCTGCACAAGGTTGTGGCTGCACAGCTCATTCCCCAACCTGTCCAAGGGGCTGTGCTGGGAGAGGTGAGGCAAAGCTGTCCTTGGAGCCCCTTCAGGTCCCCCCATGGCTGCTGAAGGACAGGAGGGGACAAATTGGTGTTGGGGCCATGATGTTTGGCACCAGCAGTGTTATTTTTGGTGGCTGTGTAGTGAGCAGTCTGTCACTGCAGCTCTGGGCTGTGTTGAAACCCAGGAGACAAAATAAGATGCTTGACCAAACCACATTTACCAGCACATGCCCTGTGATGTCCTGACCAGCAGCACCCAGTGTCCTGCCAGGGGACCTTTGGAGAGAGCACCAAACCACTGCCCTCGTGTCAAGTCAATCCTCTTGGAGAAAACATTTACATCAGGTTAACTTTATGGCATAAAACATTGCCAGTTGCTAAGTCCTGGCTTTGAAAAGCCTCTTCAAGGCTCATGTGCTGCAGCTGATTTGCAGGAGCATAATCTAGATCTTGCAAAAAACGGGGAATTGATCCTGTTTCTCTGGCATATGGATTTCTGTAAGCCAGGTATGGCTTCATATGCAGCTAGGGAAGACCAGGAGCTGCAGTCATGGCCATTCCAATGGTTCCACAACCATTGGAAGCTGCAGCCTTTGAACCAGGATCAACATGGAGTTTTCTCTATTTCTCCGTATTTTTGTGCAGCATTTCCTTCTTCCCTTGATTTTGGGAGATGGGTTCCTGTAACAAACTCCCTAATGGAGGAATTAGGGGGATAAATAGCCCCTTGCATAATTTTTTCTTGTCTCCTTGCTGGTCATCCTTCTCCACGAGATCCTTATGGCTTTAGAGAGTAGACAAGTTTTTGAGTGAGGCAAGGGCAAATGAAGAAGGGTCATGGGGGAGGCAGCTCCTCTCACTGGTGCAGCATGTTGTTTTCCATCTGAACTGGTGGAAAAACTGAGTAGTTGAGCTGCAAGTCTTGTTGTACCATTGAACCATTGAATCTCAGAATGGTTTGGGTTGGAAGGGACCTTAAAAATCATGTTCCCATCCACTGCCATGGGCAGGGACACCTTCCACTAGACCAGCTCTAGGCCCAGCCCAACCTGGCCTTGAACACTTCCATGTTGTGCTTTGGTGGGAAGCAGGACAATCCATGCTTTACTCTAACCACATGTACTCCCTGCTTTTCCCTGGGGAGGTATCCTGCAGATCAGCATCAGAACAGTTCATCTGCCTTTGGAGTGGTCTGTGTCTTCTGTCATTGCTCTGGAAGCTGTTCAGTCGTCAGGCAGCGAGGCTGGCTGCTGAAAGGTGCTGTGCTTTGGATCAGGCATGAGGCAAATGGGAAAGAAAGATCTGCCCTACTTTGAACAGAAGAAATGCTTGAGTTGAGGTTTTCAAAACAGCTCAACATGGAGCTTGTTCTGCTCCAGTGTCATGTTAGAATGTACACGTAGAACTGCATATCCCTCATTTAGGCTTTGTGGCTCTTAAATAAGCTAACCCATAGCTAATTTTAGAAATATCACTGAAAAGCTCTTCTTCATCTCATTTCATGGCTAAGAATAGAAAGAGCTCAAAGCTCCAAACATGTGTTTAACTAAGCAGGAGCCAGCCCAGTGCTGCTCTTGATGGGAAAACCACATAACCCATGGCCCTGCTGCAGGACAGGAACGCCTGTACCACACCAGTTTGTGCTGGGAAGGGGGATTTCATTCCCAGTACCCCACTCTGTGCAGTAAATCTACACCTGTTAAGCATCAGGAATTAGGGTTTTCATTCATTCTCAAATGCAAACCTGCGTGCCTCTTGGTTTTTATTTGCATGAGCAAACCTTTGTGGGAAAGGCAGATGTAAAGCAGCGTCTCCATCAGTCTGTTTTATTTTCCGCTTCATGGGTTTCCTCCTCAGAGCAGGGATGCAAAACACAGGACTTGCCCAGGGCTCCCAGCTCACTTGGAGCAGCCAGGATGGGTCCAGGACAGGTTGATCAGAGCCACTGTCTTTGTCTGTGCCTCCCTCACCAAAGCCAGCCAGAGCTTCATGCTCATTCTGCCTGAGCAAAATCATTACCAAAGTGGAAGGCACCAGTGAATTGAGTCCAGGGATCCTAAGTGACTTGTCAAAAGTCACACAGCAAATCATCTGTAGACATCCTAATGAGACTGATGAAAACTGGCTGGCATGCCCAGCTCCTATCCCCTGGAGAGCTGTCTGACCTGCTCTGTTCCCAAACTGACCCTGTTCTGGAGTGCTGTTAGTCCTGGTTTCTTTTGTGGATTTATCTGGGACAAATCCTAACATTCCACCACCAAGATGAAGTCAGTTTGGATTTAAAGGCAACCATGGGCGAAACTGGGCATGTAGGAAACAGCACGAGACGCTCGAGGCGAGGAGGCTGCGTGGATGGCAGCGTGTGTGTGTGTGTGTGTGTGTGTGTGTGTGTGTGTGTGTGTGTGTTCCTTGCTGCTCTGCAGCTCTTCCAAACAGGTTCCCCTCTCTCTGCTCCAACATGCAGAAGGACTTCCTGTTGTGTTCACCAAAAAGAGCCTTTTCCAAGGCGCTGGGCTCCGACAGACATGCTGCGCGGAACCAGCAGCAGCTACAAGAGGAGACAGATTTTTCTTTGCTTACTTTTCCTGGATTTTTTGCATCTCCAGCATTACCTCAGCTCTCTCTGGTCCTTCTCCAGCACTGGAGCTCAGTCTAACAGGGATTTCAGCCCAAGAGCTAACTAGTGACCATGTTCTGTTTTCAAAGACATTACCCTCAGCGTTTTATGGTGGCCTTGGCAGTGCTGGGTTAATGGTTGGACTTGGTGATCTCTATAAAATCTTTTCCAACCTAAATGATTCTGTGTCTGTCCTTGCATGACAGCCCTGATTAAGAAAGCCCAAACATGACTTTCTCAGTGAATATGAAGGATTTAAACCCTGTGGTAGTCCAGGACAAAGAACAAGAGCTTTGCATTGGGTAACAGACTTGGAGTATTCATCCTGGAGTAAAAGATGCTGGAAGTGAATGGAGAAAAAGTTTTGAACTTTGAAAACTTCAAGCTGGTTTGATCTGTTTTCCACTTATCCAAAAAATCATCTCCAGCTGTTTTCCCTGCTTGGTTTATGGATTGGATTTTGGTTTGTTTTTTTTTTTTTTTTGCAGGATGCTGCAGTGTTTGTTTAGTAATTTGTTTAGTGTTTGTGTAGTGTTTTTAGTTATTCCCAGCCTCGCTGGCAACAGCAGGACTGCAGAGGGCACTGGCTGTCCTTGCTGGTGGATCCTGATGATTTCTGAGTCCTCCCCATCGTTGTGTCTTGCAGTCCAACAAAGTTCCCGTCGTGCAGCCGTCGCACGGAGTGCACCCGCTCACCCCGCTCATCCCGTACAGCAACGACCACTTCAGCCACGGCTCCCACTCGCCCCACCTGCCCGCCGACATCAACCAGAAACAAGGTAATGCCAGCCCTGGCACCCGAGTGCTGGCAGGGGGACAGAGCTGGAGGCCACTGGGGCTGGCACCTTCCTGCTCCCAAAGCAGTGAGAAAAATCAGGACCTTTGGTCAGCTGGGACATTGCTTAGCAGTAGGAGGTTATTTGGCTTATTGGCAATGCTTTGTGATCTGGCTGTGAGCAGTTTGATACCAAAAGAGCCAGCCCTGCTGATGGAGTGTGCTCAGTTCTCTGTACAAGCTGTCCTGCACCTTGAGACCAAACCAGAGCCTGCACAATAATGCACAAGAGTCAACCAGAAAATGGAAAGTAATCTTTCCTTTGACTCATACCCAAACTGTTGTAAGGTTGTCATTTTGAGAAAATAAATGCTTGAAACAGGAAATATTTTGACTAAACAGGATTGGTGTCTGATAGTTGACTGGATTGTGACATGTGTGTCCTCGTAGCCACATGTTATGTGGTTGTCATCTGGTTTGGCTTTTTGTGTTCCTGTGTGAGCCCAGGCTGTGTCAATTGGCTCATGAGGCTATAGAGGAAAGTACATTATGTTGAGGTTAAACTCTCTAAAATAAACTGTAAATACATGTATGTTTTGAGGAATTCACCCCAGTCCATCGTTCATCATTCTTCATGGGTTCCTGGCAAACTGAATGTAAAATCAAACTTTTCTCAACCTTACCTTAGTGCAGAACATCTGTTCAGATTACCCAGTTTTTTACACAAAACTGGGCTTGATTTCATGGGAAAGCAAGCAAATTAACAGTTTTGTGTCAAACTGCATTCAGGAAGGAGGACAGTGTCCATCAGAGCCCAGAAGCCAGTGCCAAAACAGAGACACAAAAGCAAACTGTTGTGATTTGTGCAAAGGCCTCCACCCAGGGGTGATCCAAACTGTCCCAGAGGCATCAGCTTCACCAAGTTAACATCACTGATAAAGCAATGGATTATTGAGGATGCTCTTGGCTGGAGGACTCACTGAAAAATCCCTGGTCTGAACCTGGAGAACACAGTCTGGACTCATCAGGGATGCTGATGGCAGGGTTTAGGTCTGGTATAAGAGATACCCAGGCACATCCTGGTTGTCTTCCAGGCAGCACACTGCTTGTCAGCTATCAGAGCATAATAAACTCAGCAGAAAAACAGAAAGAGTTAACAAAATGAACCTACTAAAAGCTCAGGTAATGTGTTGAGTCTGAGAGAAAGTGTGCAGGAAGGCACACTCACTGTCAGCCTGGGAAGAACCTTAAGTGATACAAGAGCAGCTCACCCAAGGGCTGAGCTGGTTGTATCCCTCTGTGGAGGCTGCAGCTGGCACTGGAGCAGTCCCTGAGCACTCAGCTCTGCAGTGGCTCAGTCACTGCCCATCCCTGGCCTTGGGCTGCCCTCCTGCCCTCAGTGCAGGCACTATCCCAGCTCCCCTTCCCATTTAGCCTGCACTTCTACAGACACAGGGAGTCTGTTTGTCCCAGAGAGGCAGCTGACAAGGAAAGGTTCAGCCCACAATGCTCAGCTGGGTCTTGCCTTTGTGGTGCAGCTGTGATCATCCATGCCCCATGCCTACACTGCTGGGGTGAGGGTTTTCTCCCATGTTCATCCTGGATGTGCCCCATCTCTGTTTTCATCACTGAAACTGCTCCCATTGTCACCCAGTGCTTGAGAGGCACTCTCATACTCATGCTCCCAGCATCCCTTTAAAGTTTCTCACAGTAGCCCAAGGACACACAGACAAGGAAACACAAGCAGGAATTCTGAGTCAGTGGCTGGTGGCCCAACCACTGGGCCAGCAAGAATAACTTGTGCTCTGACTTACGCAACTCGTATTGTTGGGGGTGCAAATCTGAGGGTGTTCCCTCAGCTGCCTTCTGCAGGGCTGGTTCTGTTTGACCCTCCATGGGCCACTGAGTCCCATTTGAAGGAAATCTCATACTAGGTTAGATATTCCTGTCAGGTCAGTTATATATTTATTTTAGCTGACTCCTAATAAAATGCTGAGAATCGGCTGGTGTCATTCTTAATTAATAAGGTATCATTCATACACCTAGGAGAAAAATCCAGTTGCAACTGCTTGCAACTCCTCACCAACTTAGTCCATGTATTTATCATCCAGGATGGCCACTTGATAATCCCTGTTCCTAGTTTTTGTCTGAGGCTCAATAGCAGCCATCACTACACCAGGCTGCTATCAGAGCTCAGCCCCAGTGCCCTTCCAGTTTCCCAGTCCAGGGGTCAGCTGGAGGCTGGTTTTGCCAGCAGCACCATGGTTGTCTGAGTCCCACCCGCAGCCCCAGGCAGCACAGGATGTTTTCCAGCCCAGCTAAGAATGGAGCAATGCTGTGGCTGTGTCCCCTGGCCATGCTGCCCCTGCCAGCAGCTTTGAAGATCACACAGGGATTCCCCATGCGAAGGGTGAATTCCCAGCTGGCACCATACCCACCTCTGTAGTTCCTTGGCACCCACAGAGCTGCAGAACAATTGTTTTGAACTCAAATTCCTTAAAATGAAGTTGGAAGTGATGCCTGCTGGAGCATCCCCACTGCCTGCTCACGGGGGGTCCTGCAGATGGCTGATGGAGAGGGAGCATAGCAATGGCTTTGACCATCCACTGAGCACCTGAGTGGGTTCTCTGAGAAAGGCAGAGGGATGCCTGGAGTCAGCCAAATCCTTACTAAAGCACAGTGCTCCTTGGCCTCAGGGGGGCACGGAGCAGCTGTGATGCTTGTGCAAGAGCGAGATGTCTCCTCCACACCCCCCTTATGTTTGGGATTTTGCAGCAATGTGGATGACCCACCACATCCCCACAGAGAGAAGCTCAGGGAACACCACCCTGCCACTTGCAGATGGCTGTTTCATGTAGCTGCCCTCAAGTGCCCATAGGTGAAGCAGCCAGGGGGTTGGGAGCCATCTGGGTCACCCAGGGAGTGCAGTGCCCGGTTCAACTCCTCTCCTTCTCCCTTCTTCCAGGAGTGCACCGTCCTTCCCAGACCTCAGACATCCCTGGTTTCTACCCCCTGCCCCCCGGTGGAGTGGGCCAGATCACGCCGTCGATGGGATGGTGAGTGAGGAGGGCTCGGCCCTGCAGGACACGAGGGATGGGCCACTGAGCCAGCCCAGCCACTGCTGCTGCTCTCCCTGGCCCCCACGGTGCCTTCCCTGCTTCACCCCTCCTGTGTGCTGTGTGAAGAGGGAGGAGAATTTAGCCCTGTCTTGGAGGTGGGAGAGGCTGAAGGCTTCGTCCTGGCTGAGGCATCCCTGGAGAGGGGTTACAACCTGCCCAATCCAAAACTGCCTCCTGGTTTACATCTGTCTGTGTGGATTAGGGAACCCAGAGAGAGCTTCCTACCTACCCCTCCTAATCACAGCAAAAGTCTCTTTTTTGAGTAGGAGGTAATTTTCTCCCTCACTGGACTTTTCGGCACAAACAGTGCTTTCCCTGAGCACACACCAGCACGGAGTAATCCTGTGGGATGCTCCATCTGCCAGGCCAGGGTGTTTCTTGGGCTCTGACACACAGGGGAAAAGTACATCATGGCAGAGACCTGCCAGGAAGCAGCCCTGGTACCCACAGCCTGGCCAGTTGGTAAGCACTGCCCCAGCAGCCATGGGAAAGGAGGGACCATGAGCTGGAGCACTCCCAAAATGTGCTCCCTGCGTGGACCAGCCCTGCAGAGCATCCTGCAAAGCACAGCCTGTTGGTAAACCTGCCCCAGGGACACAAGTTAAAAATACACCAGTGTGTTCTCTGTGGTCATTGCCACTGCTTTTGTCCCCGTGACCATGAGCACACAGAGAGCAGGTCTGGCAGGTGCTGCCATGTGGGCATCATCACTCCCCAGACTAATATTTAATCCCTGGTGGTGATGCAGGGACATGGCAGAGGCTGGCAGGGAGACTGGTGGCTGCAGGTGGCAATTCAGGGTTGCTGGGATGAGGAGAGAGTGCAGGGCTGGTGATCACAGGGACAGTGGCCAGATTCCCCCAGTGCCAGTGGATAAAACCCTGGTAAAGCCCAGCAGAGAGCTTTGGGTACAAGAACCTATTGCAGGGTGGGAAAGGGGAAGCTTCTTAAAGCACGAAGTAAAATGTTAGCTTTTGCTTTGTTTTGTTTATGAATTTCATGTTCCAGATATTTAACCACAAGGAAACAGAGAATGAGGCCTTTGATACAGAGTCTGGCTTCAAAGAGATTACATTTTGCCTTCTGTGCTAAATCTGCTACTCTTGGGTGATGATTTAACTCCTCATATGATGTGATTCATCCTCGGGGAAAACAAGGACTGGGGTGACTGTGCTGTAACATGAAAGAAACAGTTGGAGCAGGGAGAAAGAAGCCTGTTTGTCAAATGGAAGGTCCCCTCCTGGGTTAAGATGATGCTGTTCAGACAGCCCTGGGCTCGTGAAGGGAGAGCAGTCTGGTTTTTTATGGAGATTTTGTGGGGCAGTTGGTGGTAGGGAGAGCTTTCATGGCTGAGAGCTGCTCCAGCATCCGTGGGGTTTGGCATCCCCCTGCAGCCTCATCAGATGTCTTCATTAATGGCTAATAGAGCAGATATGGTAAAGCAGCAAATGGCCTGACATGCAGAGAGCAGCACCTTGAGGCACATGTGTCTAGTAGAGCTTCTGTTCATTCTTTTCCTTGCCCAAAATGTATGGAAGAGCCCCAACCCCACTTGTGGAGTGTCCAGTCCTCAGCTGAGGCTCAGCACACCGCTGTGGGTGGCTGCAGAAACACTGGAGCCTACAGGTTCCTGGCAGCATCCCCCCATGCCAGCAGCAGGCAGCAGGGGCTGTGTGCCAGGGATGGGTGTGCTGGGGATGGTCATGCCAGGGATGCATCTCAGAGAAGCTGTGGCTGCCCCATCCCTGGAAGTGTTCAAGGCCAGGTTGGATGGGATCTTGAGCAACCTGGGCTAGAGGAAGGTGTCCCTGCCCATGGCAGGGGATTGGAACTGGATGATCTTTAAGGTTCCTCCCAACCCAAACCATTACAGGATTCCATGGTTGTGCTGGTGCCACAAGTATCTGCCAGGCCTGGGCAGCCACACTTGGGAAGCAACTTTTCCTCCACAAGCTGGCAGGCAGGAGCTGGGCACAAACTGGCTTTGTTCTCACCGGGCCCTTCAGGAGGAGGAGCTGCAATCACTCTCTCTGTAATTAAGCTGGGATGACAGTCAGATAAAAGCTTCCAAGAGTCCAGCCAAGTGAGTTTTGCTTATGGGAGCCTGGCAGTAACCATGAGCCAGGAACCTGCAAATCGTGTCACTGTCCTGTGCCCGGGGCTGAGCACGGTGGTGCCGTGGCAGCCTCTCCTCCACCATCCCACAGCCTGTTTTCTGAGCCACCCCCCATCACCAGGTGACCTTTTGGAAACAGGTGGAGAGAGCTGGGGTTGTTCAGCCTGGAGAAGTTTTCCAGGGAGGCCTCAGAGCCCCTTCCCATACCTAAGAGTAGCTTATAAAAAGAGGGAGAGGGACTTTTTCTATAGGCAGATAGTGATAGGACAAGGGGGAACAGTTTTGAACTAAAAGAGGAAGTTAGATCAGGTGTTAGCAGAGGTGGTGAGGCCCTGGCACAGGTTGCCCAGAGACATTGCAGCTGCCCCATCCCTGGAGGTGTTCATGGTCATGGTCAGGTTGGACAGGGCTTGGAGCAGCTGGGTCTAGTGAAAGGTCTTCTTGCCCATGGCAGGAGCTTGGCATGAGATGAGCTTTAACCTTCCAACCCAGACCAGCAATTCCATGATATGGGCTGTAATCGTGCACTCCCAGCCATCAGGGACTGATTTTGCAGTTGCTTTAATTTTCATGTCAGAGGGATTTGGGACGAAGCTGCAAGTGCCTGACTCCATTCCCATCCCAATACCCTGGCCTCTGGAGTAACCCAGGTCTCTTCTGGATTAGCTCCAAGTGTTTTCTCGGCCCTGGGGCAGCCGCCTCCACCTTCAAAGCTGTTTCTGGTTCCCGTGGCAGAGCGCTTGGCTGTTTGTTGGTGTGTTTATAGCCGCCGACATCTGAGGGGTCGGAGAGGCCTCCTGCCTGCCAGGGTGTAAACAGCCCTGGCTGCCTTTCCTGCAGACAGATCCCACAGATTCCAGCCCAGCCAGGAGGATTTCAGACAGCAGCAGGAACGGGAGCCTCCTTCCTGCCCAGCGCAGCTCAGGGGTCTGACTGCTGCCCCGCTGCCATTATTCCTCTTCAGGGCACAAACTTCTCTTTAGCCCCAAAAAATCCCAGGCATCCAGGAGCTTGGTTCCTTCACAGTGCACCACACTTAATGATAATGGACTTTTGTGGATTTTTGTCATCATTAGAGCTGAAAATAGCTGGTCCTGGGTTTAGGTACAGCTCTGTGCAGCCTGGCCAGAGGAGTGTGAGTGCCAGCACAGTTGTAAGCACCCCATTGTGCCCCATCCCTAGAAGTGTTCAAGGCTAGCTGGGATGGGGCTTGGAGCAAACTGGTCTAGTGGAAGATGTCCCTGCTCATGACAGGGTGGGTTGGAGTGAGATGAGCTTTAAGGCCCCTTCCAACCTAAACCATTCTGTGATTTTAAGGTCCCTTCCAAGCTAAACCATTCTGTAATTCTATGATCTCAGTTTCCCTGTGCAGTTTTAGGCTAGAAGCATCTTTTGGCAGGTTTGCAGAACAATCCAAGGTATTTTTGAGCTATTTCCATATGAAAATGTGGGGGTTCCCTTGCTGGGAACAACAAGGAACTTCCTGCATAGTTATTTTACTATCTCAAAAATAATTTCCAGCCCCAGGTCTGATACATGTCTGGTCCCCAGTATGAAACAGCTTTCAAAAAGAAGTCAGGACTGAGCTTTTGGCTTCTTTAAAACTGATGGGTGTCCTTAAAAGGGTGCTGTGAAGTCAGAGCATTCCTGAAGCACAAAGGCAGGGTAGGTGCCTTCTCTCCAGACTCCAGGAGTCTCCTGTGCTTGGGGCATCACAGTGTCACAGAGTAGATGAAGATGGAAGTGACCACAGTGGGTCATCTGGTCCAACCTCCCTGCTCAAGCAGAGTTATTCCAGAGCACATGGCACAGGATTGCACCCAGACAATCCTGGGATATCTCCAGTGAGGGAGGATCCACACCCTCTCTGGGCAACCTGTTCTAGTGCTTGGTCACTGCACAGTAAGGCAGTTTTCCTCATATTTATCCTCCTGGTGCAACTTCTTAATGCACCACACAGAGAACCTGAGCAAGCTTTAATATTTTTTTTTTTCCACACTGTGCTCTTATGAGCATCTTCTTCTGTGCAATAGCAACATCTGATTTTTCAGCGTGTCTCATTTTCAGCATGCCTAACTTCGCATTGTTACCAGGTAAACTCAGAGCTGCAGTGTTAGTGAGTACCAGGGACAGAGGGGCTCAGAATAGGACCCAACCTTTGTAGGAAGGCCCAGGTACTCTCCAAACAACACCCAAAGCCCACACTGCCCCTCAAGCCTAAGGGACACCGAGTGTCTGCCCAAGCAGGGGCATCAGAGCTCCGAGTCCCGTTAGCAAAGGGTATCTGTAGGAAATACCAGGTAGCTTTGGATACTTTATAGACTCTTTCTTCCTGATCCCAGGCAGAGCCAGTCTGTCTATCCGCTCCCGTCATGTGGATTTAGACAGCCGTACTCGTCAGCGCTTTCTGCTGGGGCTTCTTTCTCCAGGTGAGTATGAGCTGTGTCAGACAGGGCAGCTCGGCTGGCCACGCAGCTTGCAGTTTGTGCAGCAGGAGCTTGCAGCAGAGCACAGCCACCCAGGGCCAGCCACATACCCTGCCCAGGGCAGCCACGGGGAGAGAAGGCTCTTTTAGGCAGTGTCTGGTCCAAAGGGTGCTCAGGGGAATGTTGAGGATGAAGGATGCACAACGGTTGGGTTTTATTCAGCAGTGCTCTAAAGAGAGTCAAAAACTCCAGCCTACAGCTCAGCTTTGGGAAAATGGGGTGGAATCCATTGCTCAGGACTTTGCTCCATGTCACTAATCCTGAATGTGTCCCTGCTGCCACCACTGCTTTGCTCTGCAGAGATGGATATGGTTTACTCGGTCTTAGCTTTAAAAGCAGGACAGGAGGGGGCAGTGATTTGCTGCTCTCCCATCAGCACAAGTCATTTCTGTGAGATACAAACACAGCTTCTGCCTGAAGGGTGAGCAAAATGCATCCCCTGTGGATGGGAATCACTGAGCCCAGCTCTTCCAGGCGTGCTGCTGGGCAAAGCCCTCCTGGTTCCACAGGGATGCCAGGGCCACACCAGCTTTTGCTTCTGCTTCATGTTGTCCTGAAGAGCTGTTAGTGGAGATTTCCCACAGGAAAATCATGCAAACCCTTGCTCAGGTGAGCCCTTAGCCATGCAGAAACCTGGATCCATGCAACCCTTGATCCGTACAACACTTGATCCATGCATCCCTTGATCCATGGAGCCCCTAAGCCTTGCAGAAGAGGGGAGGGAGTGCTGCCAGCCCTCCTTTCTCTCAAGGTATCACCCATGCACAGCTTCAGAAGTGAAGGCAAGAGGAGCTAACGGTTCCCTGTGGAGCCCCAGCAGCCTCCCTGAGCTCCTGCCTGCAGGATTTTGGGGTGGATTTTGCAGCACTGCTGCAGCCGAGAAAGTACACCTGGTCAGATAAGGATCAGACTGTGCTGGTGGATTAAATTAAACAGCTTTTCTTTTCGTGCCAGCATATCTAATGAACAGTTCATCTCCCATGGGCAATTCTGCCATCTCAAGCTGCAGTCTTAAAGTGGCAAGCTTGGCAAAGCTGACGTTGCTGGCTTTATCCTCCAAAACTCCGGAGAGAGCTAATGAAGCCTGAGAGCTAATGAGACCTCTCGTGATCTCAGCCCATGTTGTGGAGAGCATTGCTTAGGCAAGGTGCACCTCCTAGAGTTGCAGTTGGGTTCATGTTCAGACTTAGTCTGTTTCTGTTAAAAGAAAGGTGCAGGGTGGTCCTAATCTCTCCCATCCAAACTCCAGGTTGCGTTTGTTGTTCCTTTCTGCAGTGCTAATGAGGTACTGCAACAACGGAGATGTGAGCAGCTGAAGCTGCCGGGTGAAAGCGCCCTTGGTCTCGGCCAGGCTGGCTCCTGCTGCCGGCGGGTTCCCTCGCTGTGGTACCGACTCCTTTCCATCCACGTGCCCACGGCTCGACCAGTGCCACAAGGGCGACCCGGGGGTGGTGGGCACTGCCTGCCCCCCGCCAGCCGGCACACCTGCGTGCTTTCCGTGTCCTGGCTTTCCGTCTGCTTCGCCGCGTCAGAGCGCGCTCCGAGGGACCCCCGGGCCCGCCGTGCCCGCCCGGCGCAGCCCTCCCGGCCGGCTCACCCGCTCTCTCTTGCAGGTTCACTCACCCGCTGATGCTGGGCTCTGGCATGCACACCACTGGCATCCCGCACCCCGCCATCGTGCCCCACTCCGGCAAGCAAGAGATGGAGCACTACGACAGAAACATGTGAGTGGGAAGTGCTGGCTCGGCAGCGGCAGCACCTCAGCCCCGTTCCGTTTGTCACTCTCAGTGCTCTGACGGGGGGAGGATGGATGAACACCGAGCTGTGCATCTCAGGAGCAAATCTCGGGCTCCCCACCTGCTCGTGCTGTTGGGTTGTTTTGGGGTCGAGTCTTCTGCTGGCTCTGATGCTGACAGCCCCTCCTTTTGTCCCACCAAGGAAACCTCAACCAGAACCAAAGAGAGAGAAGGAAGCCAAGAAGCCCACTATTAAGAAGCCCCTGAACGCTTTCATGTTGTATATGAAAGAAATGCGGGCGAAAGTCATCGCCGAGTGCACCCTGAAGGAGAGTGCTGCCATCAACCAGATCTTGGGAAGGAGGGTAAGAGCTCCTGGGGCCCAGTGTCATCACCTAGTGCCACATCCCTGTCCCTTGCAGCTGCTCTTCAGTACATAACAAGCATCTGCTTCAAATCCAGGCGCTCTTACCCCAGGCGCGCGGGGGCCGGCTGTGTCCTGGGCTGGGCTGAGCTGGGCTGGGCTGGGTTGGGCTGGGCTGAGCTGAGCTGGGCTGGGCTGGGCTGGGCTGAGCTGGGCTGGGCTGGGGGGACAGCAGGGCCATGCTTCACTGCTGCTTGTCCTTGCAGTGGCACGCGCTGTCCCGAGAGGAACAAGCCAAGTACTACGAACTGGCTCGCAAGGAACGGCAGCTGCACATGCAGCTCTACCCCGGCTGGTCTGCCAGAGACAACTACGTGAGTGCCACCCTGCTGGGACCCCCACCCCAGGGCACGGCCCAGCATGGCCTGGGGGGCTGGCTGGTGTTTGCCAAACACCTGGTCCTGGAAATACCATTCCTGGCAGGACAAGAGCTGTAGAAATTCACATTTCAGGAGTATTTTGAACACCCTCTTGCCTTAGTGCCTGTCTAAAGGATGAATGATACAGCCCCCAGCAACCACAAGCATTTATTTGCTTATTGTCCAAGTAAATACAAATAGAAAGGAAGAGAAGCTTTTAAGTGCTGTGGATATATCTTTGGAAATGTAATTTTATGGAAGCAAACAGCTCTGTGCATCTTGGCCAGCAGCTGAGGTATCTATCTGTGAGGGTGGTGAGGCCCTGGCACAGGTTGCCAGGGGAAGCTGTAGATGCCCCATCCCTGGAAGTGTTCAAGGTCAAGTTGGACAGGGATTGGAGCAACCAGGTCTAGTGGAAAGTGTCCCTGTTCATGTCAGGGGGTTGGAACAGGATGTGTTTGAGGTCCTTTTCAACCCAAATAATTCTATGATTCTGTGATTTCAAATAGTGGCTCTTTTTGTGGGGAGTCTTTTCTCGTGACTTTCACGACTGTTTTGATATTACATGCCTAACAAGCTCATTAGTGAACTGAAGCAAAGCACACATAAGTCTTGAGATGTCTGTCCATCCACACACCTTCATTTCCCTCACAGACACTTTCTTACCCCTGGGAACTGCACAGTGAGTGCCCATCCTTCCCACACTGACTCCAGCCCTCCTTCCAGAACGACAAAACTCCACCAAGGGCAAGAAAACACCTGTAAACAGACCCAAACCACCCCAAACTCCCCCCAGAAACAGAGGGCAGAGATGATGCAGAAAAAGCAGAGGTGCTGGGAAGCCCCCAGCCCTCATTTTGATGGGCACACATCTGGAGGGCATCAGCATTGCTGAGAGCATGGCACCATCTTCCTCCAATGCCAAGCACATCCTCCGTGGAAATCCCAGTCCTGTGTCATCTTCATCTGGTTCCTTGGGGAACCAAGGCCGGTTCCTTTCTCCAGAAGATAGATGGTGGGCTCCAAAACTGCACATTGTTCTTCCCAGCACTGTGAACCAGCTGGTTTGGGTGTTATGGCTGTTGGAGGAGATGCTTTTCTCTCTGAAGTTGAGCAGGATGAGGAGGAGGAGGAGGAATGTAGGTCACTTGAGCAGCACGTGATGCAGATATCAGGCAGGAAATACAGTTGCTCCCCCACTGAAGGAAAAGCTTACCACAGCTCAGAGCTTTCCACCTTCACTCAAACCACAAGAAGTCATACAAAAAGTCACAGGTCAAAGGCAGCCCTGGGAGCTGCCTGTGCCACACAGCCAGGTTTGCTTCCGTGCTGCTGTGCCCTCATTAATCAGCTCATTAGGGGATGAGGGGAGGTGCTGCATCTTGTGAATCACAGAGGCAGTTTGGGGATAAAATAGGACTTTTTTATTAGTGAAAGAAGAATGAGAGATGGGTCCAGAACTGCAAAGGCACTGAAATAGATTAGTATTATTTAAAAATAAATTTCTGGGGATTTCCTAAAACTTTCTTTCCCATTTGGAATCAGGGAATATCAAGAATCAGTTTCAGTTTGGATATAAGGCTGGGTATAAGGCACCACATTAAAGCATGTTTTGGAAATAGGGAGGCTTCTAAAATGGACCAAGTGCTTTTTAGAAACATAAGGAGGAGGAATAAGAATTTGACAGGAGGATCAGCTATTGATCCTACTCTCTCCATTGCATGCAGCAAATCTTGTTTAATTCTATTAATCTCATTAAACATATTAATTAAATCATCAGTTCATTAATTAAAGCAATAATGGGTGGGATCCCCAGGTGAGATGCATCAGAGAGGGCTGAGGAGTTCTGGGGGAGCTGGCAGAGGTGCTGAGCAGCACAGGCACAGGCACTGGCTTTATTACAGCTCATCCACTCATCAGTTTACACCACTAACATTTTCCCCTCACACTTTCTGACACAGCCTGCACCATAAATCTGGGTCTTAACTGCATTTGCAGCATAGTCCTGGACTCAGAGACCAAAGCATGGAGCAGTGTGCTGGGAAGAGATGGAGCAGATGAGGGGGTAGGAGTGGGGACACAGCTGCCATCACCTCTTGAGTTTATTGCAGTTTCTAAGTATGCACAGATCTCATGCAAATTGCTGAGCCAAAATGCCTGTGGTGCTGGATCTGGGGGTATTGGAAATGAGGGTTAATCCCTGAGAAAAGGCACAAGCCCAGAATGAATTTGTGCTGTGCAGAAGCCACAGCAAGTGCCCAAAAGCACATTTGGGTTTCACTTCGAGAGTTCCTCCTGGGTTTCTTCTTAGGAGCATTGGAATGGGAAGAGGGGAAAGGAAGGGGACACCCTCATAGATAAACCTGAGTAGTCCCTTTGCAGCCTTTTCCAGTCCATCACTTCCTGCAATGGGCTGAGCCAGCAGCACCGTGGCTCTTACTGGATCTTACCTGGGAGGCAGCAGCCATCCCCAGCACCCAGTCCAGCCCCCAAAAGCCCTGCACAGCACCCTGGGTTTTCTGCAGCACGGGTAACAGCCTTTCCTTTGATATCCTAGGGGAAAAAGAAGAGACGGACACGGGAAAAGCAGCAAGATTCCAGCTCGGGTAAGTGCAAGCAGCCTGGCAGCTGTTCTTGCTTTCCTGCTCAGATGGCAGAATCCAAAGCAGTTGTTGTGTTTTACCACATTTTCTTTTATTCACCAGGGGATTACCTAGAGAAATATACATTCGTTATTTTTTTAAGCCATGGTTATTAACATTTCTGTGACTTTTTAATAGACATGTTTGATTTAGAACAAGGGTAGTGTGTGAAAACTGAAAAGACTGGATTTTAGTAAATGTATTATAACTTCATATAAGCTATCACTAAACTTTATCTATTGAAAACATCCCAGATGAATGTCCCCATCAGACCTACAGATGATATTAACTAAAGAAAATTCCTCTCAAATGCATCCATACTGTGTGTGGGATGAAATGTAGTGGCAGGACTGAAGATCATTCATGGGACTACTCCAACTTTGGTTGTCATTTCAAAGTAATGTAGAGTTGAAGCAAAGTCATACTGAAACCCCACCTCCCTGTACCACCCTGCCGATTAGAAAAGGCCCTTTTGACAGATTTCAGCTGGTCACAGACACATTCCCATCATCCAAGCCTATTCATGAGCTGATTTCTGAAGTATTTTTGCCACATCAGGAATAAATATTATCTGTACCAATAAATATTAGTCAAAAAAGGAATCATTATCAAGAGATGTGTCCTAGTAATAGCTTCAGTTTAATTAATGCTGTTGATCTCATTCAGTGCCAAGTTTAATAAGAAGAATACAAGGTTTTTACCCTTTATGTAGAGTGCATTGTATATTTTTATATATCCATATATATGTCTTGTCTGTGTGATAGAAAAATTATAATTTCACCTGTTACAGATTGAAAACCAACTACTGCTTGTACACAACGAGACATTGATGGTGGTTGAGAGAGAGAGGCTGAATCCAGCACAGAAATGTGCTGTTCCAATCTCATTCACAACACCAGAGTAAAACGTGACGTGCCTGAAAGCAAACAGGGCTTCACCCCACTGAGTCCTTTAATTATCCAGTACAACAGCAAGGTTTTAGGAAAGGCTGTGGACAACAGCTTTTCCATTAAAACTGGGAGGGGTATGAGGGGGCAGAGCGGGATACCTGGGCCTAGCTCTCCGTGGTGCTAACTCTGCTTTCAGCCTGCTTCTGCAACGCTTGCTCCTCTTTCCTCGTGCGCAGCCCGAGCTCGCCGGCAGCCCGGCGCTGTCTGCTGGGAAGGCAGGGAGCCGGGAAGGATGCAGGTACGGGAGTCAGGCACCGCCTCGGGATCTGGCAGCTTTTCCAGACTTTAGAAATTTGAAGAGCTGTGAATTTCCCTGTAATTGCCCACGTTTCTCTAAGCTGTTTCCCAAACCACCTCCAGCTGCCAGCAGCATCACTGATATTTGCCTAACGATCACTTTTTTCCAGGTGGTGCCAGCACCATGCTGTAGCAGAAAATAATGGGATTGTAGTCTGTTAGTCGTGTGTTAAAGTGGCTGAAATGATGTTGCCTCTTTTCTTCCTCGTGCTCCTCCTCCTCTTTGTGCCTCTGCCTTGCCCATTCTCCGCCGCGCATGCTTCTGTGTTCAGATCCTGCCTCTCCTAAGAAATGCAGAGCTCGCTTTGGCCTCAACCAACAAACGGACTGGTGCGGCCCGTGCAGGTGTGTATCGGCATCTCCTCGCTGCTGGGTGTTCCTGGGCCAGGGGGTTCAGCTCCAGGTGTCCTCCTGCAGCCATCCACGTGTCCTTTTGCCATCCCGGCACCCCTCCAGGCAGGGATGGGGTGTGCTCCGGGCACCCTCAGGAGTTTTCTGAGCTGCAAGGACAGGCTGTACTCTGGGGTTTTTATCCCTCCCTTCCAGGGCAGTGTTGGTTTAGTGCTGTTCATGTTCTTCAGCTGATAGACTTGCCTGCTCTTAAAGGTTTATTTCCAGGATGGAGACCTCTGTGACCCTTACATGAGGCTTTTTTTCTTCCATTAGTGCTTTCTAATCACATTAGTGGCACCCTAGGGCCAATAAGTGAGGATTTAATGGGTTTTTCCCCTATTTATACTGGGCTAACCATGTATTTCAAAATCCAGCTCTTCCTGAGCCTTAAATTTTGCAGTACCTGCCATGGGTGGTGTGGGACTGCCTCAAGCAGAAAAACAGAGCAGTGCTGTGCTCCTCAGGCTCCCAAAAATGGATTTGGTCAAGAAATAGTAAAATTCACAACAACCAAGTCCTGCTGGGCTCAGAGGGGCTGCAAAGGCAGGCAGGCAGAGAAAGCTCCTGGGAGCTTCTGGATTTGGGTGCC
Organism: Urocynchramus pylzowi; assembly: GCA_013397555.1. NCBI lineage: Eukaryota > Metazoa > Chordata > Aves > Passeriformes > Fringillidae > Urocynchramus > Urocynchramus pylzowi. The sequence continues at coordinate 1,401,135 of VZRH01003113.1, forward strand.
AGAGCACAGAGACTCCAGCTTAGACAGACGTCTGCAATTTGCAGTTTTACACCAATGCATGAGGAAAAAGGTGGAAGTAAAGTACTGCTTCATGTGTTCACTTCAGCTTGAAGCAGCTAAAATCATTTAGTCAACCCAAGTCTGACCCATACCTTGCTGCACCCCAAGCTCCAGTCCCTGGGGCTGAGCCTCAGTGAGCTCCCCTCCTGCACCTCAGCGTGCCACAACAGCAGAGCTCCCTGTTGGCCTTTTGTTCCCTGGGTAGTGTCATCAAGCACCATTTTTTAATTGGTCAGGAATCCAGGCAGAGCTCCCTTAGTGTCTGGTTAATACTGGAATGTCCCAAGGGGGCTGCTGGAGCACCCCATGCCCCTGCAGCTGTGCTGCCAGGCCGAGGGCCCCGCTCTTCCACGGACACTTCTTCCACCTTCCCTCTGCCTCCATTCCAGCTCTGAACTCAGCTCCTCCTCTGCACGGCTTCCCGATTAACACAGGCTGCTGGAGTGCCCCGACACCTTGGCATGCTCTCTCTTCTTGTGTACCCTGAGTAACCGAGCCCTGGCCAGCCAGAGCTGCTCTGCAATTCCCCTGTACTAACGCGCTGCTGCCACTCAGGGGCTCCTGCCCAATGTGCTCCGCTCACCCGTGGAGAACAGCTTCCCCAGGAGGATTTCCACTCCACAGGAGAGGTTAACTGGTTAAGACTGGGTGTTCCTGCTCTAGAGCTTTCACACTCCCCCCCCATAGCCTGGACAAACACTCCAGGGTGCTGTAGCTTCCAAAGGGAGAGGATAAGTTCCCTTAAAGAGAGAGGGATAAATGCCTTTAGCTGTGTAACACCCACCTCAGCATAACCCATGGACAGCAGTCTGTAGTATCACATCTGGCTTTTTTCCCCCTGTGACTTTAAATCCAATGAATCAATGGGCACATTCCTGTAATCTTAAACAGGTCATTGAAACTCTATCCTGCAGCTACTCCCAAGATGTCTCTGGGAAACACAGCTCTTCCTCAGGCTTCTCTCTGGGGAATTACTGCCCATGGAAAATACCCTGGAGTTAAAGACTCAGTTCAGCTGAGCTGTCCTGTTTCCTATCGCATCAATTGGGTCAGCACAGCTAACGATGGCACTGGCAGCAGTAATAGCACTGCTCTTGTTCACATCCAGTGCAAGTCATGTTTAATACTGGACTAGTTAATACACCTTCTCACACTGTCTGGTTTTTCATTAGGGAGATCAAAGAAAGGTGTGTGCCCGCATTAGCGAGTTCTCCATTTGAGTTTTCCTCAATCAAGACAGCCCAGGCAGGGAGCTGGGTGGGAGATGGTCTTTTACCTGTTCTAGCTGTAAAGGCTCCAGCAGAGGAATTGTCCCTTCAATACTGTTAAGGTGACATCTTGAGAGCTCTTTTGTTTGAGGATCTATACTGAGGTGCTCAGGGACTCAAGGCAGGTGACTTGAGGGATCTGTCACATGGAGAGAAGGAAAACCAGTTCAACAAACAGTGAAGACAAGATAGTGTGAGGGACTGACTCTGGACAACCAGGGGTAGTTAAAGCAATCTGGATGTACAAGGTGACACCTGGAACTCAGGATAAATACTGAACAGAATTGTCACAGGATGTGAAGGAACCATGGTCAAACCCAGCTACAGCAAGAATGATGTGTGACTTGTATTTTTGATACCCCCAAATCATACATACAAACATGTGGGGAACCTGAGTGTTTCTTCCAGGAGGGATTAAAGAAGGCTGGTCCCTGTTCCCTAAGGCAGGTGCTGCTGCCTATGGGATCATCCCAGTCCCAGCAGATTTCTTGCTAGAAGAGCAGGGCTGGAGGAGGAGAAGTGCCTCTGATGGGTACTGTCCTGTAAAAACCCCTTTGGGTCAGTAAAGCCCTCCCCAGCTGATGAGCTCCATCACACTCCACAGAATGGAAGCATGGAACTGAGTCTGTCACCACTGCAGGACCATTCTGCCAATCTCTCTCCCTAGTGTCTGCCCACATTGCATTTTGTACCTGTGCTCCACTTCCCAAGGGAGAGGTCACATCCCAAGGGGAGGTCACAGCAAACACATCCTCTCCAGGAACCCCATGGGCTGAAGTGTGGTTGGTAGCTCTGTAAGGGCTGATTTTCCTTTAGCTCAGTGAGCAGGTTCAAGGTGTTCTGCCCTCCAAGGAGCAACCAGTTCTCTGAAGGCCTCAGGACTGTTCCAGTTTTCAAAGCAGGACCTCAGACACTCTCAGACCATCTCCATCCAGCCAGTCCCAGGCCATTTCCTTCCCTTTTCCTGCATGGTAGCTGAGCACATTTCTGCTCAGCTGTATCACTGAGTTGTCCTTGGAGGTGGGGATGTATGGGAAGTACACTCAGATGCTGAGAGAACTCAGAGCAGAAGAGAAGAGCTAAGGCCAGGTTGGATGGTACTTGCAGCAACCTCTGGTCTAGTGGAAGGTGTCCCTGCCCATGACAGGGAGGTTGAAACAAGATGAGCTTTAAGGTCTCTTCCAACCCAAACCAGTCCATGGTTCTAAGCAGATGATACTGTGCACAAGGCTAGGAAAGTGCTGGGAAATGAGCTCTTGGAACCTTCAGATTTTAGGACGAGCAAAGCCGAGACGGGTGTGAAGGGCAGTGTCCCAGCAGAGCACAGCCTGGGGCTGCTGAGCACAGTGGTGCTGACATGCCCTGTGACACCAGTGCACACGACTGTCCCATGGGCCCTGCGTGGGCTCTGTGGCAGCTGGGGAGGGGATCCATGGGGGGGAATGCTTTAGTCCTGAACTTGTGAGAGCCAGGCACCCACCTACACAGAATTCAAGCAGTTGGGGTGGTGGCTGGTGAGGAATGACCTCACGGGTTGGATTTTTATTATTACCTTGATTTTTTAAAAAATTTTGGGGTGTTTATTATTATTTATATTATTTAAATTTTTTATTGTTTTGCTTTATTATTATTTTCACTTCATGTCTTTGATAATTATTAATATTTGGGGGGGTGTCTTTTTTTATTTGTCTCTTTTTTTCCTGTTTTCACGTTTATTACAGCATTTTGACGTTCACTCCTCCTCTCCCTC
>VZRH01003113.1:1404320-1418292 GCA_013397555.1 Urocynchramus pylzowi
CCCCGCGCTCCGCGACCAGCCCGACCCCTGCCCCGTGTCCGCACACCTCCCGCCCGCCTCCGGCCCCTCCAGACCCGGCGCCCGGCGCTCCTCGGCGCCCGCCGCGCCCCCCGCCTACAGCCGCGCCTCCTCGGGGACATAGTCCCCCGCCAGCCGCTGGCCACACCGGCACGCCGCTCGCCCACCTGGTTCCGCTGCCCCCGGACGAGGGCCAGAGGCCCAGCCAAATCCCCATCTCACTATAAAACATGCAAAGTTTGGCGACAGGATGACTTAAGGATGATGGAAAACTCACTTGGTTGGGGTTTTTTTTTTGGAGGGGAGGGGGGATAAAGATAGAAAAGCAATTTCAAAAAAAAAGAAAAGGTAAAAAATAAGTACTTGCCAAAATTTAAAGTGCTGATGAGTAAACAAGCCTTTTGTCCCTGCCCTGTGATGCTTTTTTTTTTTGTTTGTTTGGGGTTTTGTTTTGGTTTCTTTTTTACTGCATTATCTCCAAGTGTGACAGAGAGCAGAGCCCCGTTCCCAGCTTGCTGCTGTAGGTGGTAGTGCTGTCAGTCTAAGCCTGGCTTCCACTCCCTGCCCTCAGAGCTGCTTCCAAGTGTAGTCACTCACAGATCTCCCATAGCCGTTACACCAAGGAGCTGGAAAAGCTGGAATAGGAGAATTTTTTAAAAGCCCGTAGTCTGAAAAGGAAACGAAGCAATGCCGGCGTTCTGATCTGACCGGGTAGAAGAGAAAATCAATATTTAAACCGATGAGGTGAATTTTTTGAACTTCTTGTTTGAGAACAGGAAGATGTTGTTTGCAGGTGACAGGTGTCTGTGCAGACATGTCCCGTTCCACGGCTGTACAGCAAGGCAGGAAAAGGGAGCACCAGCCAGGCGAAGGAGCACGGCCCGGCTGCTCAAGGGCTGATGCTTGCTCGGGGCTCGGTCTGGTGTGCCCTGCTGGTGGAACTGTGCTCTGCAGAGCTGGATGGGCAGAGATCCACCGACAGACGGGCCACAGCCTCGGGAATCTGCCTGCTGCTTCTGTGGGCTCTGATCGAGCTCTGCACCTCCACAGCAGTGAGCAGGGCAGGGCATGAGGGGAGCCAGCGGCCCGGCAGGCTGGCCAGGGCCCAGGATCACACTGGCCAGGGCCCAGGATCACACTAGCCCAGGGCAGAGACCACGCTGGCCCAGCCATCCTTTGGGGGGAGGTGTGAGCTCTCCTGTGGCAGCAGAGCAGCACTCCCTGCCCTGCTCGGAATGCATCTGTCTGTACACACCCTCGGTGAGATAAGAACCCTCTTTTTCATGATTCAGTGTAGAACTTTTTAAAAAACCTTATTCTAGCTTTTTCTAAAAGATTCTCCCTCCACCCCAGTGACAATGCCAAATGTTAATGTATTCTCTCCAGCTTAAAATGTTTACCAGTTTCTGGTATTGTATTTATATTTTGAGTTTGATAAACAAAAAAACACTGTGGATGGATTATGATCTCCATGAACTGATGTAAATCCCAAATAATTCCAAGTTCTGGATTTACTTCAGGTTTACAGTCTTCTCAGAGACCGCTGTCTAGTCCAGTGCAGACTTTTTTTCCTGTTTGAAAGAAATCTATTCCAGACTGCTGAAGAGAAAAATGACACCACACAGAGGTAGAGGGGGCACTATTTTTTTCCTACTTGATAGATGGGTTTTGGAGTACTGAATACAAATTATGTAGTAATATTATTGTAGAACTGCAAGAAATTTAAGATGACCTTTATAATGTACAAACTATTTTTATATTTTTTTCTTAATGCAAAAACACAAACCATAATTTTTTACATTGGATTAAATGTAACTTTTTAACCAAGTTTATGCCTCAAAGATTTAAAAATTTAAAAAAAAAAAAAAAAGCCAAACCTAACTAGTCTGTAGAGCAGCTTTGGGTTTAGTCCCTTTATTTAGATAGTTTTGCTTCTAGTAGTGTAGATTTTTTATTTCTGGTTTTAGTTTTGAAGATCTAAACCTATTTCTTTGTTTCTCTCCTGTATAAATGTAACTTCAGAAGCACTGACAGAAAGCTATGTGCACAAACCTGACAAGTTTGCAAAGAGTCATTTTGAAGTTTGAATCATTTTAACCCTTGGAGAAGTAGCATTACCTGATCCAATGCCAACTGTACACTTTTGTGCTGACTGCACTCAGAGGGTTCATTACATCGCACTAGATCAATATGCAATCTGCTCATTTTAAATTATTTTAGCAAGCTTAGCCAACAGCATGTTCTGGTGCTGAACAGAGGAACTCAGTAGACTTGCCAGACCTGATATGGTCTCTTAAATAATTTGATTTTCAAACAAACAAAACCAAAAAAAAACAGCTTTAAAAATGGCTGTCTCAGCCCATCATTTGTCACTCTGAGACCCTCTGCTGTAAGGTGCTGTAAGTGTCACCTATGGAAACACCACAGATGACAGACCAGCCACCACAGCCTGGTGTAGCCCATACTGGCTGTAAGGCTGGTGTAACTTAACACCTGACTGGTATTGCATGGTTGGATGACAGATGGAACTTAGCAGCAAAGCAAAGGCAGGTAGAAAAGAAGAAGCAGATGTGTCTAAATAACACCAGAGGAAATTTCAGGGAAAGTCCTGATCAGTATTAAACTGGCCGAGGCACCCAGACCAGCCCTCCTTCATTTCACACCCTGGGACTTTCACCCACTTATTTCAAGGCTCCTCTGGCCCCTCCATGGTGTTGCGAGTCCCTGACTCGACCAGCAAAAGGCTCATCTGCATTACAGCCTCCTCTCACCATTGTTATTCCAACTGATTCCTGCAAAAGCTCCTTAGTGACACCTAACACCCCCTCTCCAGGAGCCCTTCCCTGTGCCCTCGTGGCACAGAAGCAATTTCAGAGCCCCTGAGCTGGAGCAGTCACACCCACAGCATTGTCTGTGTGTGCTCTGCTCTATACATACAGGCCAGACCTTACCCTGTGCTTCCAGCTACTGCAGGATAAACTCAGAATACCCACTAGTGATATATTGCACTCAGTTTATGCTGGGGTAACTGAGAAAATTTCATTATTTCAAAACACAGAAAAGACACTGTTTGGCTGCCCCTTTCCAAGACAAAACAGCATGACTGACTTCTGTTCCATGGCCCCATGGCTGATAACCAATGCCAAAACAAAGTTATTAATACCAAAAGAAGTGTCTTTCAAACTGCCATATGAAGTGTTGCTATTTTGTGTTCATACTCTTTTTTCATAAAAGGAAGGCTTTGCCCTGAAGTTTTTATCGCAACAATAATTTTTGAGCTATTTTACAGCAGTTTTAACTCTCCCTGAAATACGTATTTGAATTCCTGGAATCAGTCTGAATGTAGAAGTCATGGAAGTACCACTTCAATAAAACAAGTAAAACCACTGTATGTATGTAGCAGGGATAAATGTTTTGCAGCTGTACTTTCATTTGTCCAATGACTATCCATCATTTGTTGTAATTTTTTTACTTCACTGAGTTTGTATTTTTTGGCTTTTATGTTCAAAGTATGTTTATAGCTTTATAAATAAAGTAATTGCCAGACTGGCTGTTCAAAAGAGGCCACTGGAAGTTATAATGCTATCAAACTCTCAAGTAACTATTTCTTAGCATTCAAGAGGACTCCTGCTTGCTTTTGTTTTTCCCTTCAGCATTTGTATGTTTGAATAGTTTTTAGAATAACTGCCAATAACCTTCAATGGGTAAGACTGAAATACTAAGCCAAGGGTACAAAGAAAATACTTTTTTCCTACAATTCCTACTGACACCCAGTCTTGCCTCTCCCCACCCCCACACTCAATCCCTTTATCAAAGCCTGATCCCTAATCATGCACTGACTTAAAAAAAAAAAGTTGGGGGGGAAACCCAGCTTTAATACAAGTTAAACAGCAACAGAAAGTTTAACAGTGGGAAATGAGTCTCTCCTTTCTGGAATTTCAGAGTACACAGCCAGTGCCTGTTACAGCAGCAAGGAGCAGGTTCAGCTGAAGCATGGACCACAGGCAGCAGCCACATGACAGCCCAAACTCTCAGCACCTCCCCAGCATCCTTCTCTACAGCTGAGCACTAGTATTACTGGAGTGGGTAAGACAACTGAGAGATTCAAAAAAACAGTATTTTCCTGCTGACTTCCCTGCCAGGCAGCTACAGAATTTGAATCTGGCTGAAGTCTGAGTCAGTACTGCAGGGGAATTTCAATTAGAGAAAGTAAGTTGTATGCAAGCCTAACTACCAAGACTAGTGAGAGTATTACAATCTGCCAAAGCTACACAATGCCTTGAGCACACAGACCAGCCCTCCCCTACACCTCACAGGTACCTCAGTGCCAACAGCCAAGTGTCACAACCTGGGGCTGCAGCACAGGCTGCACCACTGCACATCTGACCAGCACAGCTCAGGCTTTGGGCCAGCTGCTCTCACAACTACCAAGTTTTATCCCAGGTGTGGTTATGCAGGCACAGCACAGTTGGAGCAGTGCAATGAGGAAGATAAACTGTGTCTTTGTCTCTCCCTCACCCTGAAGCAGCATGAGGCATCATGCAAGGCAGTGGCTGCTGACAAACATTGACACTGGGCTTGTGACAAGCACCCAAAGGAATTTACACAGGCTGCTGCCACCAAACAATTACACCAGGCTTCTGAATATTTACAAACACAGCCACAGAAAGGACATCACATTTTCCTCTAGTAGCACTTTCAAACTGAGGTGCATTGTTTGCAATACAGGCTGCTGAAAAGGCTTCAGCATGTCCAAGTGTAGCAGTGGAGCATTTTCTGCCCACTGACAATGTCTAATACACCCAATATAATGCACAGCAGCACAAAGGCAGGCCCCACAGCCTCCTGAGAAACCAGATATGAGGAGCAGTTGTATCCAAAGCATGGGTTTGGATGCTGCTTTAGAGCAAATTCTGAATGCTTTCATAATAGTTACATCCAAAATGTAAGTAATCTTGGTAAGCCATGAAAAAACCATCACCCAGCTTCATCTCAAAGTTGTCCACTGTGTCTGACTAGTACCCTGCATTAGTAATTTTTTAAAAAAATTACATCTGTTTTATTTCAATTAAGCACTGCCTCAGTGCTATTATTTCTACACTCAGTAATAAGTGACAGTAAAGTTGTCTAGTTCCAAATAACTAGAACCATTTGCAAGCAAAAGTTTAAAAGCCCTTTATTAATTCAGAAGTGAAACACCAATATTTCAAGTGAGATAAGTATGTTTATTAAGGTTCATTCTACTCTAAGGTTTATACAGAGAATGGAATGCAATACAAGCTAAGAGCACACCTCGAAGATCTACCACACAACCATCCCCTACTCCCTATAAGGGAACTGTAAAAAAAAAAAATCAGAAAACCAGTTACTGTTTAACTAGTTGCAAGTGGCTTTGTCCAAAGAAGTTAAGCTTGATATTGCATTAGCTTTGTATGCAATAATTAAGTCTCTACAAGCTGAAATACCACATACAGAGGCATAAGATTTCCTGTGGACACATGAAACCATGTTTCCAAGAGCTACATCACAAGGGTCCTTAAAACTGCCTAAAAACCAGCCACTAATGGCATGCACAGGTCAATAATATTAACTTTGGTAATGTCAGTCATTTTTGGTCAAATCTGGATTCCACTTTAAACAGTAACATGTATAAAAACACACCCATCCTGTGCATAAAGCAACACACTTTATTTGCTATCACCTAGAGGCAGGTCTTCAAGACATGGCTGAAGTATTCAAATTTAATTGTCAGGAGCTTGTTTAGTTCTAAATCACATTTTCACTAGTCTATAAGGCAAGACTAAAAGGACAAGAAAGTGGTCAAATATTTAATTTTTTTTTAAATGCAGGACAAGAACCATCTTGAAAATTATATAGCTTTAAGTAACACTTAACTTTTTTCCACAATGTTTTTGTAAGAAATCCAGTAACTTTTTTATATTACCTAGTTCCCCAAGACACATTCTGATTTGTTTTTCTTTCTGAAGTTATCAATACCCTGTAAATACATGTGTTTTGCTCTTCTTGAGGAAGTTACAGATGTTTTTATTTACAACTGAGTCAATCCTTAGCACTATAACTGGACTTCAACAGTTTAAAAGTGTAATGAAAATGACAACCTTAAGTGCTACTTCCCATACAGAACCCACACTTAGTTCAGTTTTATTCATTGCAAAGTAAAAAGACATCCAATTACACTAGTAAAAACTCAGAGATCTAGATCTGTACTCAAAAAAACACTACACATGCAAAGGGAACAACATCCTGCTAACACAACTTCATTTGCTGCTGCATTTGTCTAATATTAACAATTATGAACAGGGCAGTGCAACTAGTATTTGGAACAATCCTTACAGTGTTCGAGTGTCAGGCACAATACTTCATTTCTCTTCACACCACTGGTTCTCTTTACGTACCTGGAAGAGCAGTTTAACTGTTAGTATGTTGCAGTGAAATTCTAAGCCTTTGGCTGTAAATACCCATAAGCATTCAGGATTATTTTCTGCAGGTAGACAAACTTGGAGCAACTTTAGTTTTTCACACAGGTTTTGCAATTATAAAATTCTGTCTTCCAAATTGGCCTGTTTATCAATGTAAGCCAGGTTTTTCATGCCTAGGTTTGATCAAATCTGAAATTTTCCAACCAAGCAAAGCAAGTGGAATATCTGAAGTCTAAGCTGTTTATGACATAGCATTGAAAAATACCCAAATCTACAACTCATTGCCCTGTATTAAAAGCAGGAATCATGTTCTGCTTTTTCTCCAACTCTGCCATCTTCAAGTTGGTTTGTTGGTCAAGTTTTAAGATCAATGAGTTTGATACTTAGAGAACCCAAACTTACCTTTCCTGTCACATGCAGCAATACATCTTCTGCATTCCTATGACTGCCCCAAACCAGCAAATTAAGACTGCCACAAGCAATGCTACATGCTTTCCTATCAGACATGCTGGAGCTAGAAAAACCAATACATTTTGTTTTGACCTTTTCAGGTAATGGGCTGTAAGCATGGTAGACACCAACAAGTCTTCTGCTAGTAGAACCCCAATTATGAGTTGATGCATTAGTTCACATTATTGGCAACAAGTCTGCTGCATCACAAATTGAGCTATGAAGCACCACACAGTAATTCAGCACAAACAGCCATCTAAATTATAATTAAACCCAGACCAAGTACCTGTGCTTCTTCCTCTTCAGTGAAGTCATTCTTAATATTGAATGTCTTACGAATTTCTTCTGGAGTTTTCCCCTTGATCATGTTTGCCACTGTCTTGCATGTGACATCCAGCAAACCTTTGATGTCCAAGTAATTTGCAGCCTGTGAAAGTTTTCAGATTTAAAGCTTCCATATCAATATTACCTGTAGATGCACTACAGAAGTTAAGTTTACACTGGAATTTTAGAACACTGTATGCAAACAGATCATCTCCAGTTTGAGAAGCTTCTAGCTAAAACTTTCAAGGGATAGTACCAAAAACTTGCTTGCCAAATAGAAGGTAATCATTTGTACCATAAAAACCACTCCTCCTGCTCCACCCTTTATAAATAGCTTTCAGAAGTCTGCAAACATCCAAGATCTTCAGTGTTGCAGTACTTCAACTAGCCAAGGCAGGTAATGTTGGCTCACAGGTCCATACACAGTATAAATTTAACAGTCAAAGTCAGATTTTCATTTTTATGCAGATCTCCAGAACTCTATAATTAGTAATAAGCCCTCAACTTGGACTTGAGAGCAACAAGAATAAAAGACAGTGCTATTTAGTAAAGTATTTTGATTGATGAGTGAGTATAGATTAATACCAGCATTAGGCTAACAAGCACTCCAACATCCTCACCAATTTCAGCCAATACTCACCAGAACCACCTGCCCTCCCCACATCCCCCCTTTCCAATGAAGAAGTAACTCAAGAAGCATAAAGGCTTTATTTCTCAAGTGCATAGCATAACTTCACTCCACAGGCACAGCCTTTGCCCTTCTTGAGGACACTCACCAGGATAAGTTCAAAAAGTGTTCCTTGGTCTACTTTCAGAAACTCTTGATCCCACACAGGGATGTCATCTGTTCTCTTTTCTTTGTTCTCATCATCCTCAGGAGGAGGTGGATCATCCTTGTGATGAGTGCACCACTGAATCACCTAATTATGGTTTTGATATGAAAGTTTTATCCAAGTGATTTTCCCATGAAGCCCCAACTATAACTTCATTTTGGAAGAAATTAGAACAATTGATCCCCAATCCCAGAATACAACAGCTTTCAGAAATCACAACTGATTTAGTAGCATGTGAATTACTCAATCTTAAAAGCCAGCTGCTGGTGCTATGAAGTTATTAGTCCCTGTGCTAACATACATGGGCTGTACAAAGAAAACCTAAAGCTCATTTTGCTGTATTTAATCTGTTTGCAGAAACATACTTTGTATTAAGCAGACACTACACAGGGGAAGAGAGCAGAGTGGTAATAGCTACAAGCAGGTCACATTGATCCCAGTACAAAGTTCAGCCAGCAAGTTTGCCATTAGTGTTGGTTTGGGGTTTGTTCTGGTTTGTTTTTTTTTTAGTTTGGGAACATGTAATCTCATGACCCAGACATATAAAGGGAGCAGGGATCTACAGCAAGCAAAATCCTGTTCCATTTCACCAACCTGAGAGACTTCACGAATTATTTATGTGTCTGTTCACTAGGAAACAATTCCTAACCCTATATTAACCCCAAAATAGGCACTATAGTTTGGTGCTTACTTCAGCACTACTCTATTTGAAAGCATAAAGAATCTTGGACACCACACACCCACACTTTTCTCCCTTGACCCAATGACCATGGTCTGTTAATGAATTTAATACCACCAAGTGCACTCAGTGTCTCTTAAGCACTGTCACTGCCACCCAGACACAGTGACTGCCACTGCCAGTCACTCTCACCACTGCCTGTACCTTAATCCTTTCTCCAAACATTTGCATCTCATGAACAGCCACCTCAGGTCACAGAATCCAATTAAAACCAGTGCTTTAACACCATGAAATGCCAGTGTGCAGAGATGCCCAGCATCACTTCCTTAGGAAGCCTGTCTGGCTCACAGCTGCTGTTCCAGGTCACCCCTGTACACACTCTGCCATTACCCACCTGCCAGCCTCAGCCCACATGCTCGTGGTCATGCATCTTCATTTGGTTAAGCTTGTAGCCCATGAAAAATATTTTTTAACTAGTAGTTCATAATACCCAACTCTAAGATGAATTTTACATTTCTTTACTGCCATAGAGCACAATAGCTTTCATCATCTTACCTTTTTTAAGATGGCTGCATTAACATTTGGAAGAGGGACTGGGTCATCATCACCTTCATCATCCATTCCCAAATCTAAAAATGGAAAGATGACTGAGCAATTGGCATACAAAACCATTTACTGAACTGGGATGCTTCATCAGTTCTTCACTATTTTGACAACACTGAGGCTGAATGATTAGTAACTAAGGACCTCTAAACTGTGAGGTAAGGAGCTTTTGGAAGGCTGTGTGGAGCTATGGCTGCATTATATATCCTAGGTTGTACCAAGTTGAGGTTAAGTGGCTGATAAGGCTGCCTCATCAAATGAGAGCATTTACAAACCATCAGCTAACTCAGTGTTCTGAATATGAACTCAGATGCTGAACAACCTGACAAGCATTTGTGTATTTTTACTACTTACACAGCTTCAACCCACAAGTTCTAACTGAGGGCTCACATTCCATTAATGATTAAATAAGAATTCAAATCTACTGTGGTAAATGGACACAGCACCTTGTCCTCTGCATGAGCAGGAAATACTGTAGCCATAGAAGTGCTGCTCCCAGGCTCTGAATCACTCATATCAATCCTGTACCATGTGAACTTCTTCAGCTGGTAAGACAGCAGCACAAATCCTTCCATCAAAAAAGTATTTATAAAGCATGCTTCCAACACTCCTTGCTTTAAATGCTTGTCAGCACGCTCCAGAGAGATTTGGATTTGTCCCCTTGATATGATCAAGGAATCAATATAAAAATTAGGACAAAAAGATAATTAAAGTTTCAACTTGATACACAGAACAAATACCACATTAGCCATCTTTGATTAAAGAATGTGCTTTTTTTATTATCTAAATGCTAACAGTTGGATGACACCCTAGTTGTCAAAGACATCTTGGAATTAGTTATGTAATTGACTAACAATGCAGACCTTCACTCATTACATGCACAGATGAGCCAATTCTACATCACAAGGAAGCTAATTTTTAAGAACATATGACCATCATCACGCCTCAAATGTGTACGTGATCATGTACTTCTGTATTTAGACGAGTCTGCTACTGTTATCAGTGGGATGCTAATTAACACTACTTTGTTTGAAATGACTCCACAGATTCAGAACTGAAACACTGCCATTAAAAGATACTGAAATAATTCAAGCAATATCTGAAGTTTAGTCAACTCTGCTTGACTTGTCACCATCACCTCTGAACCAGCAATTTTATCTGTTACCAGAAAATTGATATTTCATTGGTGGTCCCGTGGTGCTCAGTACAACCCTAACTTTCAGCTCCTCCCCTCTCAGCTGCAGCACCCAACACACAAAACATTACCTAATGCTCAGCCACCTGCACTGCAAATGCATTTCACCTGTACTAGCAGACTGGCTCTCTCCCAGGTTAGAAAGAGGCAAGTTTATGGTGCCCAGCTAACACACTTCCCATGAATAACTTCCCTCCATCTCCAGCTGAGGGTCACTGAACACCAACACAGGAGAAAACTGAGAATTGTGCACCCTAATGCATTCCATTTCCTGTTTGTGTTGCCAGCCATGTTCAACAGCATCTTATTAACAGAACAGAAGCATTCAATGCCTGACATAATTCAACCTTATTTTTACTGTTCTCATAAGGTGTCACAACCAAACATTCACATGGAAGAGCATAACATTAACTACACATACAGAAATAATTGTTTCTAAGTTAATAAATTAATATACCCAAAAACTAGAAAAAACCACCAGCAAACAATGAGGATTTGCACTAGAGGGATTAGACAGTTTGCTCTGTATCCCAGCCATCTGGCAGATTTCCCCTCCCCCGCCACGAGTTCTTTTGTTTCAAATTTATGTCAGCAGGAGATCAGACCTAAGTATTTATCCCAAATAATTTAACAGCATTCACAAGCTCACAACACAGGTTTAACTTCAGCTCTTTATTGCATTGATTTATTATCTCCCACTCCATACAAGTGATATTTACATTCTACAACTGGTTTGTGTGATTAAATAACTGAAGTTTTAAATATTATTAACGTTCTGTTTGCTTAACTCTCACAAAACTGAAGTAGACTTTAGGCAAGGCAGTGGGCTGCTTGTATTTTACTGACCACCCTACAAGTGCTCTTAACCAGGGCTTTTTACAAGAGCACATCCACCCTAAACAGTTTCAGCTACAACAGCAGGAGTCAGCAAGCTGCTCCACAGACCTGGGAATCCTTTTTCAGCACAGCACCAGCTCATCTCAATTCCTGTCCAAGAGGCTTCCTCAGGGTCTCACACTCTTACCTTCCAGCATAGTCTTTATAGTCACAGACTGTTTTGCAATTTCCACATCAACTTCGAAGATTTCTCCATCTGAGCTCTGCAGTTTAATTGAAGGCATCTACAAGAGAAGGACAGTTATTTCCACACAATATTCAGCAGATGTTACATGTTCAGCTGACTCAAAGATGTGCATCACCTTTCCTGCTGAAACTGTTTCTCCCCAACAGCAGATAGCCCAATGCCACTTAAGGTGCACTCAGATTATTGACTCCTTGAATCAACAGCCCTAAATTCATTAATCCTCATGCTTAAGAAACAAGGATTGACTGAAGTCTAACACTAATTCATGAGCTTTTTTTTCTTAACTTGAAAGTAAAAACACACAGATTAGTCAATAGTGCTTTTTTTTCCAGTATAACACTACAGCTATCTTTCGCTTGAAAAAAATTTCAACACTTCCAAAACACCACTTGCCTTCAAACCCAAACAACTGCTACTCACTTCAACTGCTCAAACGATGCCAGATCTCAAAAGCAATTTTCAAATGATAGCCTCTGGAACAGAATCATAACATTGATGTTGGAAGGAATTCCCCTAGACAGAGTCTAGTCCAGCCTCCCTTGCTCCAAACAGAGTTAAACAGACCAGGTTGCTCAGGATCAAAGGCTTTCCTCCAGAAAAGTGTTTGGTTTTCTGAAGAGATTAAAAAGCAATAAACTCCTCCAAGGAAGGCCTTCAGCACTCACTACTGCCCTTGCAAAGCAGGAAGCAAGATCAGTACTTTGTTAGCATCTGAGATGACCATGCATTTTAACAAAGTTCCTCAAACAAACTGTAGTAAGACCTACAATAAAGAGGCAGCAAACTTGAAAGAGGTCATTAGCAAAAACACAATCAAATTCCACAAAAAAGCATAATTCCAGATATGTAACAACTGAAACCCAGAAGTAAAGCACACGACACAGCAGCCAGGAGATTACAATTTCTGTCTGAAGCTACACATGCAGACTGCGGGGGGTATCAGTGCACTTGAGCCAGCCGAAGGACACCATAAACACAACTGTCTGGCCACGTAAATTTTATAAATTTGTTCTCAACCAGCTAGTAGGATGTGTTGTTAAGTTCCTTCACCACTCAAAATATTTGTTAGCAGCAAACCATTGCAACAGTTTCCTTTCTTTTTTGGTCCTCGAATTACCTGCTTCAAGATCACTGAGGCATGTGTTTGCACAGCCTGCAACTACTCTGAATAGCTCTGGGAACAAAGAATTTCAGTTTCAATTAAATTGCTTACGTTCTTCCCCCACCAAACTTACAAGCTTCATACACTAGTTCCTCACAGTAGTACTTGAGCTATCAACAGTTAATTAACTGGACCACTCGAAGCAAACTTGCATTACCTCTTCCTGAAAGCTCATCAGTGCAGTGTGGCTGAGCCTGACAGCCCTGTGCAAACCCAGGCCAGGGCAGGCTCGGCCAACACGTGTTATTAAGCAGCTCACACCAGCCCCGAGTCCTCATTGCTTTAATTTCCATTTGGCAGTGAGCAGCCAGTTAATGTTTACACAGCAATGTAACCCTATATGACAGTGCTACTTCTAATTAAGATGGGTGTTCTGGAGGAACACAGTCATGACTGTTCCAAAGGTACAAGAGTGTGTGTGTGTGTATATATATATATATACACACACACACAAAAACAGAATCTGGACTACAGCACAGTTCTGTGGTAGCCGTTTGAATGATGTTTGGGAAGAGTGCTGTAGGCACACATTTTAAATTTAATGCATCTGTTCTTGCAGTGACTGCCTGGGAGCACTCCAGAACAAACCCAGCTCCACCACCAGCCTCCCTGTGCCTGAGCTTACATAATCTGCACAGCAGAGCCAGGCAGGGATGCTGCCTTAGCCAGGGGAGCCCCAGCAAGGATATTTCCCTCCTATCACCCAAACCCGCTTCTAGCAAGACCTTCAGTTATTGCCGAGAGTCTGAAACAGGTAGAATGCAGTTAAACTACTGTCTTATCGTTGAAAACACATCAGCATTTCATCCAATTTTTTATTTTTTTTTAATACCACTGAACTCAGTTTCCTAGAAAATAGGAAAAAAACGAAACTAATTTTTAGGAAGCTGCAGTACAGCTCCGGCAGGTGACAGTCCCTGGGCAGCAGCACCACTGGGTGACTAAGCAAACCAGTCCTAAAAGCTTTATTTGACAACAGCACAACAGGCTGGGAGCCGAGCTCAAGCCAAACCTGAATTGCAGCGGTAATTTACTCGTCTAAGCCTGAAACGCCGAGCTCAGCCACCTACAGCTGCGCCTCCCAGCGCCATTCCGGATGGATGCCGCTGCTTCGCCCTCGCCTCCCGCGTCAGCGCCGGTAACCAGGAGCCAGGCAGCCAACCCGCACCTGAGGCGCGGCCGCT
>VZRH01003113.1:1418954-1444853 GCA_013397555.1 Urocynchramus pylzowi
CCTGAGGGCAGCGCGGCGCTCCCGCGGCGGCGGGGCGCACCGGGGCGCACCGGAGGGTGTCCGGGGCTGCTCGGTGCCCTGCAGCGGCCCGGCTGGCAGGTCGTGTGGTGAAATCGGTCATTCACGGTAACCAGGGCTCGCCCCAGCACGCCCACGGTGCTGCTTTTCTGCTTTTCCTTCACGGGCAGAAAGGCCGAGGCCTGGGGGTAAGCGCGGTGATGCTGTGGAGGCTTCCCGCAGGGAAACACCCTGAAATCCCATCGCCAGGTGTTGCTCCAGAGGCGGAAGTCATTTTAGCCGAATAACAACATTGAAGAACCGGCTAGTTTAAAATTGTTCCGACATCAGACAGCCTTCCTCCAGTGGAAATACGTGCGGGAGCTTTCATGGAGCCGGGAATGGATGGAGCTCTGAGTGGTGCTCCCAGAACATCTGCCCTAGGTGCCGCCAGGAATTTCAGGCAGCTCTAGCTGAACCCTTTAAAGCATCTCCAGACACCAGCTCTGCGAGGAGCCCCCGGGCCCAGGAGCACAGCAGAGCTGGGCGCCCAAACACCGCCCAGGCCTTTGTGTTAGCAGAGCCCCGCCTGAGCACCGCGCCCAGCGCGGGTGACAGCTGAAAGGTCACCAGTGTGCGCTAGAAAGCGACAGGTACTGGGTTTTCAGGGGAAAAAGGGTATGTGAAGGGTTTTGCTTTGTGAGGAAGGGCAGGGTATGGGCCCTCACATCGCTGTGAAGTGTCCAGAACACTGTGCTGTGCTGTCACAGCATGTGCTCCATGCTCTGCTGCTGAGCCCTGAGCCCAGCCTTGTGTCAGCTCTCCATGGCAAAATGGCTTTCAAGTAGGCAAGATACTTACACAGTGACAACGCAGGATTCTGACAATTTGCTTTACTTCCAATCCTAAACAAAAAGGTTTTAGGAACCAAAAAGCATGTTTTCACATCACTCCAATGCAGACACAGCCAGGGTGCCTGTAAGCACACTGATACTGATACCTGCAACAGCACCACACTGCAGAGTACAGCATCATTTATAGCCTCAGGCAGCACCAGGGGAGGTTCAGGTTGGTAATCAGCCAGGGTTTCTACCCTGGAAGAGCTGTCAAGCACTGGCATGGTAGTAGAGTCATCATCTGTTGAGGTGTTCAAGAAACAACTGAAAGTAGCACTGAGTGCTCTGCTCTGGTTGTCAAGGTGCTGATCAATCGAGGCTTGGACTTGGTAATCTTGGAGATGTCCAACCTTAATGTTTCTGTGCTGTCACAGATTTTCCGTCCCTTGGGGGTCCAGAGAGCCCCAGGTTGTGCACCCCACATGTTAGGGAAGAAATCCCTGTTTTCCAGACCCACTAGAAAGTATCTTCTAACATGAAGATTTTTCCCAGGATTCAGAATTTCTTATTTGAGAATCTTGTTTTGCTCAGTTCAGTAGCCAAGCCAATTAAGTGTCAAGTATTCCTTGCTCCCTTCCCTCCTTTGCTCCCTTCCTTTCATCTGAGAGTAGACAGAATCATAGAATGTTAAGGGTTGGAAGAGACCTTAAAGCTCCTCTGGTGCCACCTACCCTGCCGTGGGCAGGGTCACCTTCCACCAGATCAGGTTGCTCAGGGCTCTGTCCAACCTGGCCTTGGACCCTTCCAGGAGTGGGGCAGCCACAGCTTCTCTGGGCAGCCTGTGCCAGTGTCTGTCTCACATAACAAGTGAGACTACCATTAGAAAAGCATTCAGTGTTAAATACCTTGTTCACTGGGGCTGTTCTCTGGAGAGATGGAGATTCAAATAGATTCTCAGCCAGAAAGGACCTCCTGGAGCTCAGCTCACAGCCTGGCTGTTCTTCATCAGAGCATATAGTCTTAGAGGCAACTGCCTGACTTGGAAAGGTTGTTCCATGGTCTTTAGGATGCTGAGCAGCTTGTTAGAGCAGACTTGAATGCAACTCTGAGCAACCTGATGACTGTGACTTTGGAGGTGGATCCAGGTCACCTCTGTGGTCCCTTCCAGCCTGCATTTCTGTGTGCTCCCCTGGAACTCCTCCTGACAGCTGTGAGCAGCCAGGTGATGCTGGGCAGCAGACTTGGACACTAACAGAAGTTCCTCAGAGATCCTGGTATTGATAACCACATAAGCTCTTTGTTCACCATTGAATGGGACCTCATTTTCATTTTTAATTTATATGTATCTCATGTACAGAATGTGAAGTCTCCAGACTACATCTAATGTGACTTTTTGATTGTACCAGCATCGCATTTCCTCTTTCTTCCTCAATCACACGTCTCATACTCCAGTGCTGAGAGCCACATTCAATGCACTAAAACCCACTGCCTTTATTTTCATTAAATTATTATTTTTAATTTATATTAAAACTCCTTGGTTTAGAGAATCAGACAATAACAGAAGGTGGCCAGTGGAAAACATATGTACAAATTCTAAATCCCCTTTCCCAATGTTGCCAAAGACCAAGGTTTCTGATTTGGCTCGGGACCAGCAAGCACAAGCTCACAGACTGCAAATCAGGCTCAGCAAAGGGGGGATGGGGTTTGCTCTCAACACAAGACAAATCTAATGGAATCTAGGAACAGGCAGAAAGCTAAATTCCATGCTTAATTATAGTTGTGAATAAATTTAATTGAAAATTATACTGCTGATTATACTTGGTACAGCTCTCTCCAGCTTTCCAAAGGAGAAAATTCCATCCTCAGTGAACTCTGAATTCAGCTGTTGAATTAGAAGTT
Source organism: Urocynchramus pylzowi (assembly GCA_013397555.1). Taxonomy (NCBI): domain Eukaryota; kingdom Metazoa; phylum Chordata; class Aves; order Passeriformes; family Fringillidae; genus Urocynchramus; species Urocynchramus pylzowi. The sequence continues at coordinate 1,421,687 of VZRH01003113.1, forward strand.
TGGGAAAGTTAAAACAGCAAAAACACCCCACACCCCAAAAAGAGACAGATGGCTGTCAGAGATATGCTGTAATCACACGACAGCACCTCCCACTGTGCCCTACATATGATACAAGGAACCTCCCCAGCCACTCCAGATGCTTCCCGTTATCTGTTGTGGAAAAGCAGCTGCTGCAGCAGCACAGCCCGGTCCTGTGAGTCAGTCAGTATTAATGGCACCATCCCCCCATCCCTGGCTAAAGCTGCGAGGCAAAAACAAGATTGCTTAAAAAAGGGGTGGCCCAATTTCAATTGTTCTGCACACAGGTAATAATTGCACTGCAAATAACCCTAAAGCTGAGCATTGCTCCCCTGAGTGCAGAGAATCACACCATGGATCAGCCACGGGTAAATTACAATTAAGGGCCTTTGACCACTGAGAACATGGAGGAGGAAGGGAGCAGCTTAACACCAAAGCAAATACCTGAAAAGATTGGAGCAACTGAGCTTGATTTAATGCTTAATCAGATCCAGAAGAGCCCTGACCTACATATTCACAGCATCCCTGGGCTGCAGGCACAGCCAGTTGAGCAGCCCTGCAGCCACAGGGGAAGAGTTTAACGTGCTGAATGTGAGGGAGCAGCCTCCTGGACACAGCCCTGCATCTGCTCCACAGCCTCACATTCCCTTCCTAAGGGTTTCTCTCAGGCAAAAATTAATGTGCTCCCCACTTTTCAGAGCACCTCACATTCCACTTTGACAGAGAAACAGGATTTTTTTTAGCTGCTGGTGGTGATTTAGAGACTGTGGAGGTAACACACTGATTATTTTTCAATACAAATGTGATGTGGCTTTGTCAAAGTCTAATGACAATCAGGCTTGAAAGAGCTCAGCTTTGCTCCATTGACAAGCAAAATCCACAAAACTCATCCTGAATGAAAAATCCACAGAACTCATCCTGAATTCTCTGAACCAGGGAGAACAAGCCAGGGAGAAAGCCAGGTATGACCGTGGAATCTGAAAAAGAACCTAATCTAAATGTAGGGGAGAATGAGACTTGCTGCAAAAATCATCCTTTCTTTTCAGGAATACGAAAGATGAAGAAAGGCAACACAAGCCACATCAAGTTTGAAAATAATTGAACTGACTGGTTCAGTGTAAAACTAGAAAACATCAGAATTATTCATGTGAGAGAGATGGTAGAAAGACACTGCCAAGCTCAAAGGCCTGGGCCACTGTTTTTTGAAGAGTCTTGGAACAATGCAGCAGCAGAGGAGAAAAATTCTTGTTTTCAGTACAAGTCTGAAAAAGCTAATTATATAGAAAGCTAATTATTGCATTTCCACATCATCAAAATTTGTATTAAAGCAGCATCCTTGAGAAGGTGTCACTTTTCATAGAAGCTGTACCCCAGCAATGTGAAATGGTGGGTGGTAGAGCCCAGCACTTGGGTGAGAGTCCAGGTCAGAGAATCAAAGAATCCTAGAATGGTTTGGGTTGGGACCTTACCAGCAGGGACCTTACAGCTCATCCAGTTCCAACCCTCTGCTGTGGACCAGACCAGATTGCCCAAGGTCCCATCCAGCCTGGCCTTGGACACTTCCAGGGATGGGGCAGCCACAGCTTCTCTGGGCAGCCTGTGCCAGGGCCTCACCACCCTCACAGGCAAGAATTTCTTCCCAACATCCAATCCAGTCCTGCTCTCTCTCAGTTTAAAGCCATTCCCCTTTGTCCTGTCACTCCAGGCCCCTGTCTCAAGGCCCCCTCCAGTTCTTTTGTAGCCCTTTTAGGCACTGGATTGAGACCTGGCCTCTCAGGTCTGGTCTCTCCGGAGCCTTTTCTTCTCCAGGTGAGCACGCCCAGCTCTCCCAGCCCGGCTCCAGAGCAGAGGGGCTCCAGCCCTCAGAGCATCTCCATGGCCTCCTCTGGTCTGGCTCCTGCAGGCTCACGTCCTTCTGTCATTGGGGATCCCAGAGCTAGACACAGCATGGCTGTTGTATTTGTGGGTGCCCTCAGGTTAGGGAGGAATGATGAGTCTGACTCCATGTTCTCAGAAGGCTAATTTATTATTTGATACTAAACTATACTAAACTAAAGAATACAGAAAAGATACTTATTGAATGCTAAAGAGATACTAATTGAAAACTCGTGATCCTTTCCAGAGTCCTGACACAGATTGGCACCAATTGGCCATGAGTTAAAACAACTCACACCAGAATCCAATCAGACAATCACCTTCAGGTAAACAATCTCCCATGATACACTCCACTTGTGCACAAACACAGGAGAAGCAAATGAGATAAGAATTGTGTTCCTTTTTTCTCTGGGGCCTCTCACTGTCTCCTCAGCTTTCCAGGAGAAAACTCCTGGGGAAAGAATCATGCCCAGAGAATGTGGATGCCACACATGGCAGGTGGGGACTCTGAGAGCAGACACCAATGGACTGATAAAACCCAATAACCAAATCCTGTCAAGCAGACACTAAGTGAGATTTTTTTATCAGCTTCTATTCCTTCCTCTGACAGCATTCCCATTCCCCTTACATAACAACGGGGATCCAAGATAGTTTAAAAAACTGAAGATGAAGAGGAGGAAGGCTGAAAATAGAAATACCTACCTCAAACCTATTTGCAGCACCTATTTCTTAATCTCACCCTCAATCCACCTCCCCATATTTAAACAGTAATTTTTGTACCAGTTCTGCCCTGGCATCCTCTGAAATCATCTGGAGCACTGGAGGAGCCAAGCCCAGATCCTCTGGCTGGAGGGTGAGGGTCACCCACCTCCAGCCCCACTAGAGGCTGAGCGGCTGCGGGCCGGTCCCGGCGGGCAGTGCCACGCGGTGGCGCCGGGGCCCGCTCCGAGGGACGGGAGCCGTCAGCGAGCGCTGCCCCGGGAGAGATGCGCTCCCGGGCATGCCAAGAAAATGAAAAGCGCAGACTTTCTGTAGGTGGCCTTGAGAACGACCTTCGGTGATACCGTATAAAACTGTAAAAACTCTTGATATAAACACAAGGGGAAGGGAACTGGGTTAGCTTTACAGGGCTGCCTGGCACCGGTCTCCAACGCTGGAGCCGTTCAAAGTCTAAAAAGCAGATTCTGGGCTGGTTCTGATGCCACAGATGATAATGAGCAGTTGCTTTGAGGTTTCAAAGTCCATGGGAATAAATACAGTGTGTTTCAGAAGTCAGCATTTTTAAATGCATTCAAAGCATTTTAAAAAGGGATTCCAGGGGAGAAAGGGACAGTCCAATAACATTTTGAGATGGCTGAGCTAAAGCTGGATAAACTCGTGACCAAACAGAACCCATCACCAGCCTTTCTCCCAGGAAGCTGTGACACCCCCTCCCCTGGGCACTGTCCCTGCTCCAGCAGCAGCCGGCTGTGTTCCTCTTCCCCGAGGACAAACACAGCAGTGGAAAAGGAGCAGAGCTGCCTGAAAAGTGGGTCAAGCGTGGAATGAAACACCCACCATAGGATACTCCCAGGCAGGGCTTCTCCAGCCGTGTGCTCCCCCATTCACCCCCCCCATTTTCCTTATAAAATAAAGAATAAAGAAGCAGAATATAGCAGCCATCACTGCTGACTCCTGCACTGATGGTCACGATAAAGAAGGTTTTTCACAGCAAGGTTTAGGGTTAGGCTGGATGTAAAGGGGTGTTTTCTCAAACTCCTGAAAAATAAAGGCAGTTGGGGGCCAGGCTAAAGCCTTTCAGCCCAATCGATCATGCAATTATCAATGTAAACAGGACACTCCTCTTTTACAGTTCAGCACTTTCAGTTTTAAATGCATGATCTGGAAAACAGATCATGATTATTAATCAAACATTATAGATTTATTGAAATTAAAAAACAAACAAAATAAAGCAACAAAAACAAACCAAAAGAACCTAACCTCAAAAAACCTAGATGTATTTGGGGGAAATCTACTGAGGAAGATGTATACAGAAGTCAAGACAACCAAAAGCAAAGATTTAGTTTAATTTATGCAACCTTGTGCAATGATATGAGTAGCTGCAAAATGGAAAGCATTCTCAAAATCACTTTCCTGCAAGTTCTCATGTAGGATGCTCACCCTGATCACACTGGTCCTTCTCCAATTAGCAGTCCCAGGTACTATTAGCAACTAATGTTTTATACATTATTTATACCAGCAGCAATCATTTTAGTCTCCATCCCAAGGTTCTGTTCACCAGAGAGTAATTAAGAGATCAGTAGTTCAACTCATCTTAAAGACTAAAGCTTTTAAGCTCCAGCACAGGTTTTAAAAGGCCAAAACTTGCAGCACTGCTTAATTTAAAATCAAAAGTGTTGTTTCAGCCTTTTTTCGTTGTCCATATGCCAGCCAAAGCACTCTGGTCCCTTGCTCAAGAGAGCAGCCTGCCTTTATTCCCATCCAAAAGGAGTAAAGCCAAATGAATTAGAGCACCAAAATAACTTTTTGTAAAACCACAGAAGGCTGACTCATGAACTGCTGACTCTGCAGGGCTTTGTTGGTGTGTTCATGGGTACTGAAAGATTTCTACACAGTCCAGTGTGATTTTTACTTAACACTTTACCTGTTTCCAACCTTCTCCCAGAAGAACTTGCTGAACACCAATACTGCGTCATGACTGCTGTAGCACACAGGCGGCATCCAATGCCTTCTACAAGGCTTCAAAAATCCCTGCTTGCAGACATTTTGCTCCAAAAATCCAAGCTCACAGAAACCATGAGTATTGTTGCAAAAAAATGGAACATGCAAAAAGCCATTTCTCGGGCAAAATTTGCTCTAACCTACATGGCAACTCTTAAAATACATTAACAGTTTCCAGGAGTGCTGTGCATCCAGACAAAACAAGCAGCAATTAGAGCAATAAATGAGTGTGGAACAGGTGCACAAGGAGGTAATGAGAGTGGAGGCACACCTTCAACTCACTGAATTTGGAGCAGCATTTAATTTGAAATTCAAAATTGTGATCACACTTGCATCTTACAACCATTTTTCCTGAATGAACAAGAGTATTTATTCTTCAGCCCCCTCCCAAGGTCACAGCTCCTCCGAGAGCAGGAGCTGCACTCCAGTATTACTAAGGAAAAGAATGTGTTTATTGACCTATGAAAAAAGGCCCAAAATAAACCCAGCACTATCACAGTGGTTTGGTTTTGTCTTGTACAGGAGGAAATCCTTTACCTGTAAGAGTCAGGATAAATTTTTAAATTGTCAGAACAAAGACTTGTCCCAAGGTCCTTGAAACACAATTGCTTTCTAAAAAGGACTCAGTGCTTCAGTTTACTACTACAAAAATCAAAATGAATCCCATGGAACATGGATTGGTAGGTATTGGCACCTCTCAGCAGTTTTTTCTCTTACTAGAGGAACTTTTGACAGGAACTGGACCAAGACAGAGCAGGTGAAATGTCACAGCTTCCACTGGCACGCTATGCCCTCACCACCTTTTTCAGAGGGCAGAATTTGTTCTGTTACCATCCAGACACATGGGGAAGGAGGTAAGGCTGATCTGCACTCTCCCATACATCCAGTATCCTGCCAGGATGATCAGAAGACCTAAACGAGGAAACATTGGCCAAGCACTTGGAGCAGGGATAGCGAGTGTGCACGGCAGTGTCAGCAGCGAGAAACAATCAGAAATGAGCACAGGGTGAGAGTCACACACACACTGCTCACCTCGGACACCTGCCATGGGGTGAGAGTCACACACACTGCTCACCTCGGACAATCACCCACCCACCACGGCAGCGATGGAGCAGGGAGTGGGGCAGCAGCCAGACCCAAGCCCCAGGAATCTGACAAGAGGGGGTCATAAGGAGAGGAACAAAGCACAGGGTGGAAATAGGCAGAAGAAAGGTGTAGAAAGAAGGGGGAAGAAAAATCTGGCGAGTCTATATACCTCTGTATGTATAGAATACTTATTTTGTCTCTTGTTTATGATTTAATGGGCCCTTAGTTCAGAACAGGCCTGCAGCAGTTTAGGGTGCTCACTTTGATATATATATATATGGCCAATGACTTATGCAAAATGAAATTTGGAAAGCNCTGCCATGGGGTGAGCATCACACACACACTGCTCACCTCGGGCAACCACCTGCCACGGGGTGAGAGTCACACACACACTGCTCACCTCGGACACACACCCGCCACGGGGTGAGCGTCACACACACACACTGCTCACCTCAAACACCCGCCATGGGGTGAGAGTCACACACACACTGCTCACCTCAAACACCCGCCACGGGCTTAGAGTCACACACACACCGCTCACCCCGGACAATCACCCACCCACCACGGCAGCGATGGAGCAGGGAGTGGGGCAGCAGCCAGACCCAAGCCCCAGGAATCTGACAAGAGGGGGTCATAAGGAGAGGAACAAAGCACAGGGTGGAAATAGGCAGAAGAAAGGTGTAGAAAGAAGGGGGAAGAAAAATCTGGCGAGTCTATATACCTCTGTATGTATAGAATACTTATTTTGTCTCTTGTTTATGATTTAATGGGCCCTTAGTTCAGAACAGGCCTGCAGCAGTTTAGGGTGCTCACTTTGATATATATATATATGGCCAATGACTTATGCAAAATGAAATTTGGAAAGCTCAAAACCCTTCTTCTTTGTCCATCAATATTCTCCTGGCTCTAGTAAAGTTCTGAGAAAGAAGAAAAAAAGAGAAAGAACAGCTCATGGAAAAGTGTAATTTAATTCCCAACTGCCTTCTGATAACCTAAACCCCAGTGTCAGCCCTCCCCACAAAGAACTGGGTGTGACATTTCCACTTCAACACGGGACCACAACAATATGGGAGTTCCAGCTGAGCCTCTATTTTGTATTGCATGGAATACAGCAGGCATTGTGGAGATGGAGGAATTACCAGTGATCTCCAAAACCTGCTTATTTCTCTGCAGCCACCACGGTCACAGGCTGAAGTAAAGGAAGTTTTATGCAGGTACCAATCAGCTACCAATAAATCAAACCTCAACTATCTGTACCTTTGTTTCTTCTCTTGCATCTCCAAACATGAGTTCAGCTGGTTAGTGCTCCATCACAGAAACGTATTTTTTCTTTGCAATGTGGTTTTCACACTGGAATCTTCACACACACCATCACAACATAATTACAGAGGAAAGCACAAAAACTGGCGTGACTCCAACATTGTCCATGGACTTTACTAACCACTTGGATTTGTGTACAGAAACTGAAGCAAGGAAAGGACTGCTCCCTGCCAGAGCAGATGAGTCACACCAATTAAAGCAACAAGGAAAGCAGAAAATAGGGCAAAGTCATTCCTCTTGAAGGAATGGTGTCAATGAAAGCACAAAGTCTCATCTACACAAACACAGAGAAAGACAAGCGACAGGAATGGAACGTGAACTACTCTCAGCAAAGAATTTTTTTAATAGTGATCAAAGCAAAAGCTCCCAATATACTAAAAAAAGCCACTTCAGATGCACTTATTTTTAGCATGCACTTCTTCCTGTAAGAGATCAAACTACAGCACTGAGGTCTCCAGAAGCCATTTGGAACCCAACCTACAGGACAAGGCTCAAATTTTGCTGAAGGAAAAGCAATGACTTGAGCCTTTGTGAAAGGGAATGAAGTAATGCTTGATGAAATGCAGCATCTTCTTTGCAAGTTAAAGAATTAAGTGGTCCTCCAGCTTTTCAGAAAAGCATGTCTAGGACTAGACCTTCAGGTGAGTTGGACAGTTGCAGAATTTCTGTGTGTTCTCGTAGAAACAAGCAGTGCAAAAAACAAACCTTCATGTTATTACAGAATCTACATTGTGCCCAAGAAACTTAAAGTCTCAAACAATATGAATATTAAGAGACCTTTTACTAAGTCAACAGCCAGGTACATCATTTAGATGTACCCAAGAAGTTTCACACACAAGCCTTAAGAAGGCATAATATTTGAATTTCGGCTTTGAACCAAATCATGAAATTCGGGTTCAAATTTTGAAGAAGTTAGTAGAAAGGAAATACTTAAACAGAAGTTAACATAAACCACATACCACTGTTTTTCAGAATGGAAGCCTGGGCAAATACACGTAGCACTAAACTTCAAGTTGTTTCCTTTAATATTTACAAAACTGGTTTTATTCTTAGTTTTTCAGAAAAATGATTTAAAGTATTAGCACCTACATTGTAAATGACTCAAACTTAGATTTACACTTGAAATAAAGCCACACGCAATCAGTTAAGTGAACTTATATTCTTCCATTTCTGAGTATTTCAGTAGAGCACCACGAGGGAAAGAGCAACATGTGAGTAACCAGCAAGCTGTTCTCAGCTGTGAGACACAGGCCCAGGCACCTTCCTGGGACAGGATTCAGAAGGTCAGAGTTTTCCAGCACACTCCAAATCACCTCAGTTTTAGTTATTTATAAGGTGGAAATTTCTATGCAAGTTTATAAAACCCATCCAGCTACATGTTAGTTTATTAAACCACAGTTGACCTGAGATGCAATTAGAATTTTGACATTTTTCCATACTTAGTTCACAAGTTTATTATGAAAAACACTGCAGCTCTGTCCTGCAGTAACATTGTTTTACAGAAAAAAACAGTTCTGTTCAAAGTAATTCACTATCCTTGGACAATTACAAGGGACAATATGGTAGGGCAGAGTGGAAAAGGGAACTGAGTGCAGACAAAAAAAAAAAAATCAATACAATTAAATTAAACAGTATTCCCTGAAAATAAAACAAACAAACAGTTTCAGAACAAATATGAGGCCTTGGTACTTATTTTAAAAATGTTCTTTAAGCTTCAATGATTGTTTGCTGCTACCCTTATCTACAGTCATGCTGAATAAAGCTATAGCTAAATGGAAAGTTAAATGTATTCACGAGGTGTTAATGTCTACATCTTATTATTTGCAGTCTCTCAGAGAAAGCAAAAGTAACTACAAATAGCGCTATGCCAGAAACTGGTTTCTTGACCAACAATGTTGCTTCAGCATGCAATGAACTGGTTCATTCTAAAGTGGTCACAGTTGTTGATGACAAGAGGCTTTGTATTGAATATGGCACGTCTTTTGGTCCATGTGAAAACAAAGTTTGAATGTTAAATATTTTCTGACACTTTGGAGTTACTGTTGCTCTTCCCATTTTCTTTAGGTCAACATATGGTTCATGGCAATACTGTACAGGTCTAAAATCTCTTTACAGGAAGTAGTCTGGGGTGCGACGAGTAACATGCGGTTCACCTCTACGCGGTGCCGGGTCAAACTGCAAACTGAAGAGCACACACATCAATGAAAGCAAAGAGCTCAGCTTACATTCAGGGATGTTCTAGCCATGACTTACAGGAGTAGTGGTTTAACACAAGTGAGTCCCTGCAAGTTTTATCAACCAAGTTAAGTTTTCTAGAACAAGTGTTTGAGCTCTTCCACTCCTGTTAGTATGTACTTTTAACCATCACATTTTAAATTCTTCTTACCATGAAGGTCTGGAGAGAAATTGATTTTAGCTTTAAGACTCAAAGTGGTCAAACATTCATATCTACTAAAAAAGTCTCCAGTTATTATCAAAGAGGGCAGTGTGCACAGTGCTTTTGCCTCATTTACTAGTAAAGTTGCTGCTGCAGTAGTTAATCAGAAATCTCCTTTAAAGACCTGACATCCCAACACCTGAAGAATTTAAAATTCCCAAAGTCTCCTGCCCAAGACCGACAGGAAGGCATTACCTTAGATGTGACAGACTACTCCTGCTCTCAAATCACATCCCTACACAGTAAGTCATTAAATTCCAGGTAGTTATACAGAACAAAAATGAGGAGTCTCACTTTAATCTGACAGAGAAGATCTCAACAGCAACTGTTCCAAAGGCACGACTTCAAGACTTTACATGTGACTAACCCAGCAATTCCATACTCACTCCACCTCCCAAAAGCTTATAGAGGGTAAAAACCCCCATACTTTAACATAATTAAATGGGGCAACGTAATTCTCATTTTTAAACATACTTACAAGGAGTATTTTAGAGTGTCATCAAGTTCCATAATTGCAGCCTGGTTGCCACAACGGTAACAATAGTTTGGAGCACTGAAAATTGTTACTACATTCCGATCGTGGCACCAGTTGTACCCCTGGAGAGGAAGGAAAAAATAATTATGACAACCAAGTTAAACTACAAACCAACCTTTTAATGTGCACAGTCCTAAGTGGCATTTGTAAGGTTACTTTAAATAAGCTTAAGGCTGTATCTTTTTTCTCTCCTGGAGAGAAAAAGGGTAAAAAGGAATTTTGGCCCTCATAGGTCGCTTCCTACTAGCAAATATGAGCTAGATATTTAAAAAAAAAACAAAAAAAACCAACCCACCTAGCAATATTTCTCCACTGCATTAGCATTAAATAGTTAAAATGGCAATTCTGAAGTACACAATCCACTCGTAACCTTCAACTGTGATTGCCAAAACCAGAGTCCAGACATACATTTAAAAATCTGAACTGCTAGGAATAACTAGAGACCCAGAACAAAAGCACACATCCAAGCTAAAAAACTACACCTTTTTTCCAAGAGACAAATATTTAAAAACCTTTTTATCTACACAGAAATTCAATACCACATCTAGTACCAAAGCCTGGTTTGGGATATTACTATAAATTTTCAGGAAAACAAGGCAAAAAAAGAGGTTACTCCACTGTCAAACTCCCTTAGTAGCACATGAATACTGCCAAGGTCAAGTTTCTGGAATGCTCTTAGCTGGATCATCACCTGTCACAGCATCATATGCACATCTCTGACACACAAGAGATGGAATAAATGGACCAAGGACACAATCCAAAGTTTGAACACACAGGCTGTCCTGCTCACCTCCATTACCAACTGATGAGCTCTTGAAACCAACGTAAGGCCATTAGCATGGTTAAAGGTTTCTGAAATATCCTGTCCAAATGTGTAACCTGCACCTCGAGGAGAAATTCCCCAGCCACCACGATCATCTGGATCTGACCATAGCAAGTCACACATTGGACCCTGTAAGAGATGCAGATGATGTTTCAGAGGTGATGTGTAAAGAACCAAAACCAAACAAAACCCAAAAATGCTTGCACTTGCACCACCCCTGCACAACTCTGAGACTTAATATGTTTCTTTCTTTAAACAAGGACATGCCCCTCATTTTTCCTTTAAAAAATCCAGAACAGGAAGGCAACAGGCACTTCAATATTGCTAAGTTCATTTGAATTTCATTTTCAGCCTGCAAGCTTAACCCCCCAATACATGCTGAATCATCAATCTCATTGTCTTAGGAAATTATTTTTCAGTACCTCATGGGGAACTTCCTGCAAGCGATCAAGTGCTCTGATGTGATCCAGTGTATCTATAGATGGAGAGAGGCCACCATGTAGACAAAAAATCTGCAAGAGTTAAGAAACATGAAGTTTATTTGCATTAATCAGTGCAGTTAGAACAGTTTAGAATAAATTATTACGAGAAAATCTGCATGAGATTCCTTTAAAGATGAGAGCTGACAGAATCCAATGTTAAGAACTCCCTTTACAATCAAAAACATTCAGCTTTGTCAGATGTCAACATACCTGGCCATCCACCAAGGCAGTTAGAGGCAGGTAATCAAAAAGGTCTGTAAAGTACTTCCAAACATTTGCATTTCCATATTTCCTTAAACATTCATCATAGAAACCATAAACTTGTGTGATTTGCCTGCTTTCATGGTTCCCTCGAAGAATTGTGATACGTTCACGGTAACGGACCTGAACAGAAGAGTTTCTTTTAGCACATCAATGAGCAACTCTTCCCCAGAACAGAATCTGCACTCCTCAATCCCTGCCACACACCAATAAAGCAACTAAAACCAAATCATTCTGAAGATTAAATAATAACCTTTAAGAGAAAAAAAGGACTCATTATTCCAATCTTCAACTGCCAATTACTTTTGAGATTAATTACAAGTTGTATTTATTACCATTAGGGGACTTCAGTACACCTGTGCATTAAGCTGATCACTCCAAGCAAATTCTTACAGACTGCTACTTAGGCAAGTAAAAAATACACACTCATTTTAGATAAAGCTCAGGCTTGCACCTGAACATTTTTATAATTTTTTTTTAAGAAATTACTTAGAAGACTAAGAAAGCCAAGAAGTCAGTTTCAGTAGCTCTAATACCAATGCAGTGAAAATCATAATAGATATTAAGTGTAATCAGGATTGTAATGATATATTCTATACAAAATTGTAAAGCTGAGAAAAGTTACCTTAAGAGCTACAAGCAATGTGACTGTTTCAACTGAATAATATCCTCTGTCAACATAGTCCCCCATAAACAAATAGTTTGTGTCTGGTGATTTGCCTCCAATTCTGAAAAGTTCCATGAGGTCGTGAAATTGTCCATGGACATCTCCACAGACTGTGACTGGACATCGCACTTCTTGTACGTTGGATTCTTTTGTCAAAATTTCTTTAGCCTATAAAGCAAAAAAGCACATAAATTGTGAGTTTGTCTAGGAAGAGCTGTTTTATTCCAAGCACGCTCTACCACTTCCAGCTCTGCTACCTGCTCTCTTTAGGAGCTCTTGTCCCTTCCTTCTCTGAAGCACTTGAGGTAGAAGTTTACCTTTACTTAAACACCATTAAAACAGCATTTCACTTTATGAAACCCCATATTAGTCATAAGTAGTTGTGTGGCTTTTTTTCCTCCTTGAGGACGGTATCTGAAGCAAAACTTCAGACTTTCTACAAAAATGGTTCTGCAAAGCATAGAACAATGAACATCACAAATGGAACTTAAAAAGCTTTTAAGTATTTTGAAAAATTGAATCTAAAAATCCTGCTAACATCTTACTTCCAAAAGCCCAAACTCAGACACAGCCAAAACACTACCAATACCTTGGCACTCACCTGTACAAACATCTTCAACCCACCTGCAAAGGCAGGGGGTCCTGCAAGAAGCAGAATGAGAACAAACATCCACTGGTACCAGCAATTACACAGCAGGCCATTACCTGTGCAAGTTCCCTCAACAAGTTTTGTGATAAAACACAGACTAATAACATCAAGTTGTGGCCTCATAAACCAAAGCTGGGTAAGATGTTTGTCATCACAATTTTTCCCAAAAAATTGCGTATGTACAAGTTGCAGGCAAAGGCAATTTGTATGAAGAAGCATAGGCTAAATATAGCACCAGAAAGGTAATTTTGAAATAATGCAAGACAGTTGTTACAGTTTGTTCTCAGAACAGTCACCAGACACATGCCACAATGATTTGCTAAATCAAGAAGCTATTAGAAATATAAATAGTAACAAGTTTACTAGTTACCATCTACTAATATTTCCCTGTTTTTCAAGAGTCAATGCTCCTATTCAAAAAGGATCCTTTTTTACCTCATTAACTCAATTACAAGAAAATATCTAAAAAATATATTCCATTCTATAACCCAAGTTGTCTACAATAAAGTGGCTGACACTCCCACCCAAAAGTGGTGTCACTGTCCCACACATGATCCTGGCTGACCACAATGGTCACCACTTTAAACAGAAGCAACACCTAAGTTTAATCATGGAAATTCATGAAATTCAATGTTTCACTGCAAAGAAATGCAAAAAATACAGCATGGCTCAGCACCCTGCACAACACAAAGCTTTGGATGCCACTCTGCAGACACATTTACATCAGAAGTCAGTCTCATATGACAGTTTCCACTTGCGCTGTGCCCAGTGCTAAAGATAGGTCATTCCTGGCTTGTGGTCAATGCTAAAAGTGCAGATGTATTTTAAGATAGCCTGACTTGAGTTAAGTTTAATGCAGTGACACTCACCGGATGTTTTGAAGGTGTTTTAACAGCCTTAGCCTCTTCTAAGACTCTCTTACATTCAGAAGCATTAGCCAGCTTAATTCTCCTTTAGACAGAGAACATCACAGATGCTTACAGCACATAAAAAACCTACTCTTTAATGAGACTGTTTCTCCCGCTGATTTTCTTAACACACTTGAAGCACTGCACAAAGAACGCAGCATTCATTTTTCAAAGGTATGAAAGGTTTGTGCTGAGAATGGCAGAGTTCTCAGCAATTGAGTTGTTGCTTCCTCAGTTTCTGAAATTTTAAATCACTCAGATACGCACATGACCAAACACACAGAGAAGTCAGACAGCTACTCTGATGGAAAGACACTGTTCCAGGTCAATTTGCAAAACAGCAACCTCTGTTTAAATCCTGCAGTGGAGGAATGCTGGTGCAGGGATTCCAACATTTCCATGTTTTAAAACCAGTTTCATGCAACACTGTGTTATGAACTGTTTAGTTCATTTACAGTCTTATGTCCCACAGTATTACAAGTGGCACATACTCAAGTGCTTAAACACTCTACTTGGCTCTATAAAAGAGCTTCAGCAGAGCTGAAGGTAGAAAAAATAACATCCTGAAAGCAAGCCACCAACAAGCAGTCTACTATATCTCAACTTTCATAATAAATGAATTCCTATAAAAAGGTGAAGTAAAAAAAAAAAGTACTTTTAACATACCATAACACAACAAAACAAACAAGTTGGTAAGACAACAGTACATTTAATACTACAATTTCACAATGGCAAGTGATTATTAATACTACTCCTGGAGTATCTGTGCCCCTGAGCTTGTACTGGATCACGCACAGCAACTCCACCTGGTTCCACTCCCTCTTTTTATTGATTCTTGAAGGTGCTGCTCACTCCCCACATCACACAACTCCCTCCCCCTACCCATCCTCCTCTCCAACAAATGGACTTCCCATCAACAGCTCTCCTACACTTCCTCAGGGAGAGGAAGCAGTTGAGCACTCTTCGGCACCCTTCAGCAAAAGGCAGAAAACTTCTTGATCCAACCATCTGACAAAGCAGAACTGGGAAAGACACACACACATCACCCCCTGAACTTCAAACACCCCAGGACCTATTCCCACAAAGGATAATAGTGCAACAATGCAGTATTTTGACATCAACATTTTGAATCATCCAGGCTTCACTGCCTATCATCAGGACAAACAATGATAAAATTCATAAACAGATTTTCTTGCGCATCTATTAATTCTTTTGTATCTCTGCCTTTTTTCAGTTCTCAACCATTCCTACTATTAAGACAGCCCTGAACTTCTCTACACCTCCAACACTTAATTAATCTTTTTTACATAGTAGAATGCCACCACAAGTCAAACTTTTGTGGTGCAGGATACTTAAGCAAAAACTTGTTATCAACAACCTACCATATTACAGTTGTAAAACCCTGCCTCTGAATCAGTTTAATTATTTTTCAGCACTACACTCAGATTTCAAAATAAAGTGCAAACACATACAGAATAAGACTGCAAAGAACACGTTACTTCAAGCTGATAAATGCTAATTTTACAGCCAATTACCACTGAAGTCAAAGACAAAAAACACACAGCTGTGAGACACTTACACAAGAAGAGTATAAGAAGAACCAAGTGCGATGCTGTCATGAACACTACTGCTGAGGTGGAAAGTCACATCGTTTACTCAGAACAATCTCAAAGTTCAAACAATAAGCAGTAAGTATCAAATACATTTCAGCTTAGTCACAGTGACTGGAATTCATTCTGACTTGATACTGGCTTACTCAGACATTTCTCTGTAAAGAGAAAACTTGTCCAGTCCCAAAACTTAACAAGAATAAAACCAATATTGGTTTAAACACACAAGAAAACAACCAATTTTCACTTTACTACAGAAAGAGTAGCACTGCATAAAAACTCAACCTAGCACTTAAGAATTGAACCATTCCTGGCCTGCTGCACATCATCTAGAGGCCCAGCTGAACAGTACCAAGCTGTTTTGGTGGTTCCGTTTACAAAGCACATCTCTGCAAGATGCTGGTCTTAAAACACAAAGATCAGCTTCATTGTTTTAAGACAGTACAAGATCCAAGTGTATGTACTGCCATGGATAAGAATTTTGAAAAGACTATTAAAGTCACTACCATATGATTTTCAGATCCTCAGTTTATTTAATGAGATGCATGGGTTGTATGCATGCAGATGTACCTCTTATTTCCCCTGCTCCCTCCAAGTATTTTTATCCTATATGCCACAAATTAAGGCTCAGAGGTGAGTGCCATAAAAGCCATAATCCATCTATTTTACTTCCTCAACTCACTCTGTGCTGAGGGTACACAAGTTTCCCTCATGAGCAGCTCACATCAACCTTGTCTCACAGAAATGATTTCCAGTGGTCCATTGATACAAAATCCTCTGAATTAATCTGTATCCAAATTCTTCTGTGTTTCCAGAATATACCAGGTATTTCTCAATTACTCCAACCCCTTCTTAGGTCCCTACATTCTAGCATGAGCTCTGACAAGTCAGCCCAATTATCTACCGTGAAAAACTCTGGGCACATAAAAGAAAATAACAAGACCCAAACCAAACAGTAAACATCACTGTATCTGTGTAGAATTGTAAATCAATGCTTGAAGCAGCACTATGAACCAGTCATCAAAAGATTACCACTACTAACTCAGTAAAGAAAATACAACCATTATTTTAATTAGACAACACAGCCCCAAAGTCGTGGTTGCAGATGGGAACGTGTCATTCTTGGCAGACCAGAATTCACACCTGCAGCCCACCACACTGTCTAGTAAACTGTGTAATGAGAAGCAGCCACTGTAACCAAGAAATAGTTATTTGTAGTTACCATAAAGACATTTTGATGAGATTGAAGACTTCAACCACACCCATAATTTCCTGTCACCAAGGTGCACAGGATGTGACTAAAGGCACAATGATCAGCTAATTGGAATGAATACTGGTTTT
Organism: Urocynchramus pylzowi; assembly: GCA_013397555.1. Classification (NCBI taxonomy): domain Eukaryota; kingdom Metazoa; phylum Chordata; class Aves; order Passeriformes; family Fringillidae; genus Urocynchramus; species Urocynchramus pylzowi. The sequence goes on from VZRH01003113.1 coordinate 1,438,420, forward strand.
AGCTGTTCAAACATCATAACATGGAAAAGGTTCCAGTTCCAAGCAAAGTCATCCATTACAGTCAGCAATTCTTCTGCAGAGTCAATGCTTTTCAATTTAAACATTTCCCCACTCCTCACATGGGGAGGAAAGAAAGCAGGTTCAGAAAAAAGGTGGGCTTATTTTTTAAAGCAAAAAGTGTTTTAATTCACTGACATTTTAAACAAAACTAGATAAATGAAGCCTCCAATAACATCCTTCTGTGAAGGAGGCATGGCAGTCAGATTACACATGACACAAATGGGAAACTGATTTATGCTGAACTTCACAATCCACTAAGGAGTTCAGTGTGCATGTGTAGTAGGAACAAAATTAAAATACAAAGCTCCCCACTGACATTTAATTATTTAGTATTCCAAAGTAAAACCAGGATTTCCATCCACATAGAAATACTGAGCAGCAAAATACTCTTTTGCCAGGACAGAAGCTGATGCATCTGCTTTCTGTCTGGATTTGTGACTAGTGCCTACACCTTCATTTCTCATCTCTTCTATTCGGTGAGAAGAGAGATCAGTTTAAATAGAAGATATTAGCCAACCAAAAGAGCAAACCCAATGCCAGGACTGCTGTAAGATTAAAATAAGACAACCACTTTCCTTTATTGCCTGTAAATTCTAGAAGGCCTACAAGAAAGCATGCAAGCAGCAAATTTCGGCTAAATAACCCTCCCTTCCTTTGTATTACAAAAGTAAGGACTGACACCATTAGAAACCTTGATAGTCCCCTCAACATTTCCATCTGAAAAGTTCAGTATCCTCTTACACACCCAGAGTAACTGTTAAAGTGTCCTTGCCCTCAGAGGCAAATCTGGAAGAAGGGGAAAGGCTGTTAATCAGTAGTTGACAAGAGCAGTGGGGATAGGAGGAGGGTCTTCTGAAAGAACTCAGCGTCGTTATTTTGATTCATCCAAAAAATCCTAGTACCTTTAAATTGAAGAAAAATAATCTAGGAAAAACTTCTTTAAAAAAAACATAAGTCAAATAACTCAGGAACCTTTATGCCTTCCTTGCCTCATGGGAGCTCCAAGGAACACAGCAATGACAGCAATGCAGGAAGCTGACCACTTACAGGGATGTTTTCCAGTCCACTCTGTAGAACAAGCTGTATTCATTTTGAATCATTCAGGCTTTTAAAAAAAGAAATAGGCTAAACCTATTCCCAAACTGGTTGTGCCTGATATCAACAAGTCCAGCTTCATGCAATCAACTCAAAGTTCTCAACCCTTTTGTTCCAGTATCTCCAACACAGCATGGCACAGTCATGCTAAAGGTCAGGACACCAGTTAAAGGATGGTCAAACCTCAAGAGTTTAGAGCCAACCAACAAACCAGAAACACCTATATTGGAAGGCATGTTCAAAATATTCAGCAGAAATATTGGAGACCTGGCTACTGAGTAACCGAACTCTAGTATTCATTCTTTAGTTAGGAATAAATTTTTTCCAGCTTTATATATGCTACCTGAAAAAAAAAACCAACAGCATTACTGAATACAGTGTAGTGTTTAAGGGTCGCTAAGCAAGAGTGAAAACTCAATCCCTGCTCCTGTGATTCCCCTCACACAGATCTGCTGTAGAGGCCAGACACAGCCAGACAGGTTTGGGTTTTGTGCTGGGCAAGGCAGTCCAGGTGAGTAACTGAAACGGCTCGGAAGCAATCACAGAGCAGCTCTGCCATCACATCTGAGGAGGACACAGCCCCAGCACAGGTAGATTTGGAAGAGGACATCAGTCTTGCAGCCTCATCCATGTCTTCAGCCTCAAACTGGCAGAACTCAAGTAGGAACTTGCTCTGACTTAGGAGTGCTTCCTGCTGTTAGCGTAAACTATGCCCAAAACAACACAAGTATCTTTCACTCCTAGTTGATCACAACTAATATTGCAACTAAAAAGCAAAAAAAAACCATCTCACTGCTAGCAGAATTCAATTTTGACAGAATTTACTAGAATTGAAAAAAAAAAAACCAAACCCAGAAAGGTGCTGATGGTACAATCACTGGCACATTCAAGACTAAATTTTTATATGCACATCAAGACGTAGCACGTGAATCGAGACAAGGTGAGAAGGCTGGCGAGGCTGACATTTCAAATGCCTTCTGTGGAAAGAGACAATTTCCATTTTCTCATTATCAACCACAACAACAAAAACCAAACAAAATGAAACAAACAAAAAACCAAACCACCACGGAAAAAAAAAAACCCACAACAAATCAGAACACTGGGCATCAAACTTTTTTTTTTTAAAGTCTTCAAGAATAATCTAAAACAATCATTTAAATGTTACAAAAGGCTTTTTACTCTACACTTGTAACTCTTCAGAGACAGAAGGTGTAACTACAGGGCACCACCAATGACTTGATCCCTAGGTATGTTCCACAAAGCAGCCAAGGAGCCCTCAACCACCCTCTGGTCTCCCCTCGAACAGCTGCTGCGGGGCCCTCCCACCACTGGCAGCGTTCCCTTGCAGAAGCCAGTGCAGAGGCAAGGCAGAACTGCAACGCTGCACATTCCTCTTCTGCCAGGGGCAGAGGAACACAGAACCTGCCCAAGGCACAGCCCACCACACAGGGCACACCACACTCTCACTACCTGGGAATTCTGTTGGGGCAGGCTTCTTGGCTGATTTACAGCAAAATCAGAGAGGAACATTAATTTTCACAATCATCTTAGTCTGAAGAATATTTAGTTATACATGATGGATATGGGACTACAAAAGCTAGCTAATGGAAAAGCCCCTGCAAATGCAGCTGGAAACAGTTTAAAACATCCACTTCTGGCCAAAATAATCAGCTAAGAAAGGCAACTCCTGAACAGCATAGGAAGCAGAAGGGAACATGTGCCTCTGTCTGAAAAAGAAGTTGGACAGACAGCTCAGCTTAAAACACAGAAGTGAGATCCACAGAACATGTAAGTCTGATGTATTACAGGAACTGAACTTTGATTGCACAGGCTTTTTTTGACCCAAAAGAAAGCTTCATCAGAAACATACTCATCCTCTCAGAATTATGTCACTCAACATAAGCTAAATGAGTTTGCATAACTCACACAGCTGCAGTGGGTAACCTCTGGTTACAGAATATCTAACTCAGAAGATCAGATGTTAAAATGAAAATTCTCCAACAGGAAGAAAAATTAGCAAAATACACCACGAACAAGGTACATACCAGAGAACAGTACGGCCCAGAAACACATTTACACTACAAAAATTAGCAATGGTGACAAATCAAAAAGCAAATGTAACCAACATTATTGTTACAGATCAAAAACTGCAGGAAGTCAAACCTCAAATCAAAGTTTCTTGAATGCCTTTACCAGTATCAGCCCTTCACTTAGTTTAAAATATTTTGGCTAGCAGCACTATCTATTCAAAGGTATTTGACTAGCAATTCAAGAACCCTGAAACATTTTACACAGTATATATGACCAAACAGTCTCCCTCTCCCCAAAAACTGGAGATGCCACACTCAGACTCACTAAATTACAGAGTAGTGTTTTTGAGGGAGTGGCTCTGACACCTCTGTCTCCACCTGGACTAGATACTTTCTGCAATAACCACAGCAAACTCTATCCAAAAATTCACCTCATTCCTTTGTGCAATTTTAGGCTGTCAGCCCACCTTCCTGAGCAATGTGCCACACCCCCAGTTCCTGTGATAAAGGGCATCTATACACAGAGGAGACAAGACCATTTCCCTCCACCGTCACAATGTATGGGAAAGAAACTAAACCAGCATCCTTTCATTCAAAATGGCCAGTGGAAAAACTCTCACCTGGCAATAAGGGACTTCCTTTCACCTCTGCCAATAAACAATTCAGCACTAACAGGACAAGCACTGCTGACATGGAACAGTAACTGGACTGGGTATATTTTGACCACTTCTTTAGAACTCGCACTTCTCAAATGCTGAAGCAAAGCACACACCATCGGCCACTCAACTGATGTAACATTAAACACACAGCACGTACTAAGCCTAGAATAATTTAACTGCCACTCAGAGGTTGATTATTTCAAATAATTTGTAAAAGTGTAATGTATTATTCATGGTTACAAATTACTTCTAGACTTCGACGATGTTTCTGCCCAGTTCCTACCACCAACATCACCCAGGTAACCAGGCTCAGTGAAAGACACACCAAGAAAGTAACTGGGATGCACAAAGGCCATACAATTATCATGTCTGTAAAAAGCTGTGAAGTTCTTCAGGTATCAATACTGGAATACAAGAGAGCCCTTAGGCTTATTCTTATTAGACAGGCAACAGTCTGCACACACAAAGCCCCAGCAGATCAAGAAATACTTGTCAGGGAGATCATCCAGTCAAACTGTTATCAGAAGCCCTCAATTTTTTAAAATTGTTTATTTTAACTAACCCTAGCTGCAATTCAATGTGGTGAAGAGCTTATACCTAGCAGGGTCTTTATATATCCTTTGGAACAATATCTGCATTTGACACTGTCCTTAAACTATTCATGGGAAAATAGCCTTTTGATGTGATTACATCCACAAAACTACTTAAACAGTCCAAACAAAGAACAACCCAGTGAGGTTTCTGAAAGTCAGTGCTGGGGACATGAAAACACATTAAAGGAAGTGCTGTCCCTCAGCACAACAGTGCAGAGCTGAGCTCTCACCCCACTTCCATGAACACTGCCGAGACAAGAAGATGGAAATCTCAGGGGCCTACTTCCAATTCCTTCCACCAGCAACCATAAAGAAACTTAACTACTCTTAGCAGAAAGTTCAAGTAAATCCACCTGTAGTTATCAGCAACTAATCAACTTTCCCTAACATCAGCAGCTCTGTGGCTGAACTCTGCACAGTGCTGACCACACACCCAGCACACAGAGAGAACTGTCACCCCGGCCAGAGCTCCCCCAGAGCCAACCCGGCCAACATGAAGGTGCTGCTGAATAATATTGTGATTGGCAGATTTCTCTTCCACATTCTCATGGTCTCTCATCTCAACACACAGTAGTCAGACACAAAGTTTTCTTTTCTTCCTTTACCATTATCTTAGGGATGAGCATTACACATTTATCCATACATACAGCTCTTTTCTGTTCTTCACTGGAAAAAACCGAAAATGTCATCTTGTACAGCAGTGATGACTGGGACTGTATCTTCTGTAAGGAATTTCTAGTGGTATGCCTGATGCTCACTGAACCAAAATTCCCAGTACACTGAAAGCTTTTTGTACACTACACACCCCTCATGGTCCTGCAAGTTACCACACAGCCCCACAAAATGGGGCCACATGCACCTACTCCTGTGGGATTCAGGACTCAGTACCCATCAGCTTATAAACGATGGCAAGTGAAGTACTTGCCTCTCACATAAAGCAATACAAGGAAGAAGCTGGACCGCCGTCATTGGAGCCGCACATGGAAATAGCCAGGCGGTGACACTGCCACTTGCTTGCAACAGCCTTTAAAATACACAGCCTGGATCAAATGGAAACAGTGTTGAGTTGCTGGAATACAAGTGAACTAAAATCTGTACTGGAGCAAAAGCCGGTCTGGTCAAAATCACTGCAAGTTCTTTATTAAGTTCACAGACAGTCCTCTCGGAAAAATTGCTTCCAAAAGAACCTGATGTAGTATTTGAAAGCATGATTCCATTTTTAAAATATTCTAGGTAATTTCTGTGGCAAGTACATAGGCTTTTTTAGAAGCCAGTACATCCATAACTTAACACATTCCTTAATATCCGGTTCCCAAAAAATTCACAAATATTCCATCTTTCAGTCTAGAAATACATAAAACCATCAGTAATTAATACATGTTTTTAAAAACACACACAAAAAAAACCCCCCAACAACAACAACCCTCAGCTATGAAATTACATCCAGAATTAGAATTCAACTGAAAAATGCCTCTGGATGCTGCCAGAACAAAATTTTCCTGAATTTCCAAAACGCAATCTGTCCTGGGCTGCCTTTACAACCTTTCTAAGCTACGAACGTCTCAATCAACACATTGCCCTGTAACATCCACATCTCAAACCATCACCATAAAAATATAGTTATATAGGATCTCGAATGTTTATCCTGTTAATCTCGTGAAACCCAGAACCTTATTGAGGGAAACCAGAACCCCAAAGCTAATTTACCCTTCAATTAGTTATAAACGTGTCTGCGCTTATTCATATCATGAAAAATACAAGAAATAAATCAAAGCAGCAGCTCTTTACCGCGTGTAATTTCCAAGCGCGCACCACAAGCTTTTATTTTCATTGTAATAACTCAGGCTGTCGGGGGCTGATTTAGGATTTTAACCGGCGGGGTCTCTCGGGGGTCTCTCCCGAGGATCCATCGCGGCCGCGGCGCCATTTTAGGAGGCGCTGAGCGGGCGGGAGGCGGGGCCGAGGCTCCGGCGCAGCCGAGGGGCCGCGGCTCGCCC
>VZRH01003114.1:0-22523 GCA_013397555.1 Urocynchramus pylzowi
GGTGGCCGTGCTTCGTCCCGGTTCGCGTCCCCGGGTCTGCTCCTGGGCCCCCGGGGGCTGGCCCTCTCCCCACCGAGGGGTCCGTTTGAGGGGCGCGGCGCAGCTCCGCCCGGTCGCAGCCGTGAGGCGGGAGCCGGGGCACTGCCGTGAGGGGTCGCCGGCATGGCGGGGCCGGCCCCTCCCGTGCGCGGGTGCTGAGCCCGGCTCCTCGCGGGGCACAGGCTGGGCAGGGTCCTCGCCTCCCAAGCGCCTGCTGCGGGGTCGTTACGGTGTTTCCGAGGGCTTTGTGCGGCTCTGCAGTGTTTGTGGTTCTCCCTACAGTTAATGCATATAGGTATCCCCGAGAGGGGTACCAAGAGGCTGGTGCCAGGGTCTTTGCAGTGACAGGACGAGGAGCACTCGCCGTAAACTAAAACACAGAAAGTTCCACCTCCACACGAGAAAGAACTTTACGCTGTGGGTAGCAAAGCACTGGAACGAGCTGCCCAGGGAGGGCGTGGAGTGTTCCTCTCTGGCGGCTTTCAAAGCCGCCCTGCGCCCCTCGGCCACGTTCCTGTGCCACCTGCTGCAGGTGAGCCGGCCCTGGCCGATGGGTCGGACTGGGTGAGCTCCAGAGCGCCGTTCCAACCCGAACTATTCTGTCATGCTGCGGTCCTGAGCCCGGTTACCGTGCCCAACAGAGAAGAGGGAAGTGGGGGTCGTGCTTGCTGGTGTTGGGTACTCTGAAATAAAGTTTTTCAGTTCTAAATCATGAGCATTAAATACTGTCTTAATTGTACCATCAGGTAGTGCTTAGGTTAAAAAAGGCTGTGCTGCATTTCTTTAAAACAATTTATACTGAACGAGCTCTTGGAAGTCCAGAGTTTATTATGACCTTTTTAGACAGAAGTAATGCATGAAGTGCAGTGTAAGTGTTCAGTAAAGGAAATTAGTGATGGACCTTTCAGGAAACTTTCAGGAAGGTGGTATTTTTTCAGGAAACTAGTGGTGACCTCAGCTACCTTATTGTACTCAGACACTTGCTACCTAAGGGAAAATATTTCAGTAAGACACAGATAAGTTGCAATAAAAAAGAATGTAGGAAATATGCAGAACCAATTTCTAATGAATTATGTATTTTATTGCAATCTGCATCTTAAATTATAGAGGAAGATTTCCCCCAAATAACTTAAAAAAGACATGAAATGATCAGTTTAGTATTTTTTCACTTAAATGGATCAAAATGTGGATAAAATATTGATTTGTTAATTTCAAGAGGGCACAATGACTTTTCCTAGTTCATTTGTGTTAATTGTCTTGGTCATCACTTCCCTAATACAGAGTCTGACTTGTTAAATTCTTTGCCTACTATTGGAGGAAATTAAAAATACCATAGTGAGCAAGGGGTGAGGAATGTTTGCTTTCGTGGGTCAGTCTCGGTTTCTTGGTGTCATACTCTCCTGCTAGACATCAGTTGGTTTGAATTGCCTGACCTAGGTTTTGTTTATCTTCCAAAATAATTTTGCTGTCCTTAAACAGGTTCCCATCTTCAGATGACCTTAGTTTTGTGCTTAAAGTTGAAGAAAGAAAAGTACCGTTCATTGAGAAGTGATAGGTTTCAATAATTCACTCTGTAGCACATTTTCCCAAAATAGTCTTGAGCAAATGTATGCAAAGAATATGAAGTAATAACATCAACTCTTGTGTAATTTGCCAAGCTAAAGTTCATTTTCTTTAGTAACTGTTGACTTTCTGGCATCGTTACATGTTTGAGGATCACACTACAAACCATCTACATGAGCTGAGCTTTCCTCACACCTACCAGATAAGACATGGCAGGATTTGAGCTGCAGTTTTTAGGCAAACAAGCTGAGTGAATAGTTTCTCCCTGCTAGTGTGGATCAGGCTGGACACCTCCCAGATTAACAATCACTGCTGTCTTCAGAGCACTTGGGATGGCTCCCAGCCCCACCGTTGGTTCCCAGGAGCGTAGTGGTAAAGAAAGGAAGCCTTGTTTGAAAAGGCTCTGTCACAGCTCATTTTTAGACTAACTCCACTTGGGAAGGGGTAGGTGATCCAGCACTCCCTGCTTGCCCTGAAAGCTGAAGCCATGCCATTCACTACAGGAGAATGCAGGACTCTGCAAAGGAAAATCAGGATTAATTTATCTGGACACACAGAGAAGGGGAAAGCTTTGGTTTCCATCTCCATTCCAAGCATTAGCTCTGTGTTTTTTCCTCATACTCTTTTGAATTGTCTATATATGGATCAGAAATCAGATCTCCTTCCTCCGTCTGACTTGAGAATGACAATCAATAGTTTAGAGAATCACAGTTGCTTTTCTCTTCTTAGATATTTATCTGAGCCTTCAGAGGAGAATGTAATAATGAAAGATAGGTGCTGTGTTACATAAGTTGGGTGTTTATCAGGGTTTCAGATACACAGCAAGATTAAACTGTAACCTGTGAGATGGCAGCAATAAATCGTATTTAGTACGTGAATACATGCCAGGCATGTGTGTGGTTTGCTCCTAAGGAGCTGTCTGGGTGCGGCTGCCCCAGTGAGTCAGGAGCATGGAGGCCACACTGCTGTGCTGACACCTGAGTCAGGGACCAGTGTGTCACATGTGTGGCATTCTGGAGAGAGGTGAACTGGTCAGGCTGACTGCACCTATGTTTACACACATCCAGCTGTAGGTTATTCAGCTGTTAGCCTATAGTGCCAACTAATTCTCTACTAGTCTGAAATTAAACTGGAATTCATGGATGAGGGTGTTAGCAACTGCAATAATCTTATCAGTAACACCAACATTTCCATTGTACTATGAGACATCGGTGCTTAAATGGAGATTTATGTAGATTTATATCACACCATCCAACTATACAATGTATTGTCAACTTAGCATTGTAGAGTAAGGAACACGTAAATTATTTTCTTCACACTTGACTCTCTGAATATTTTAGTGATTCTAAATTATCCATCAATGCATGTCCAAAATGTCTGTTGCTATGGTTTTTTAATACTAAATGCAGAATTAAAGGGCTATGCAATACAGTATAAAGACTATACTATACAATTTAAATTTTAAAGGCTATACAATAGTGTAACAATGAGCTGCCACCTTTAGATGTAGGCCTGCCAACTTTGATTAATACGTGTATTTCTGCAAGCAAAGAATATAGAGACTGGTACATTGGTGTGGAAGTCAACTGCCTCTATGAGGAAAGGGACTCCTGATCAAATAAATTCAGAAGTACACATCATGGAATCTTTTGCATAATCAGATACTGGCCACTACTGGATAAAATATATGTTCTGTGTCTTAATAGTCCCATTAAATCAGATAAGCCTGTCATCTTAAGCAGAACCATTGCAAAAGACCGAAAGAAAAACAGAACACCTTTACATCAGATATTTGTTACATCATCACAAACAAATACTATTTCTGTATATTTGACTAATTTCAGAGTCCAAATAGCACATGACAAAATCAGTGACATCGGTAATACCACTGTCAACAGTGGCCCACTCACTTCAATGGAATGGCTTCTGTAGAAGATGGAATCTCATTATTAATCACCTTGTATACTACAAAACGTATTATTGAAATCTGCTAGTTCATCATTCACCCTCGTGTTGTAGATAAGCAGGAAGTTCAGCGTCTTACTGAAAGAAGAAATTACAGAGTAACCATGAAAATCACATTTTCAAATCACTATGGTTACAGATATTTCATAGTCAAGAGTCTTTTAAAAGCTAGGAATAGAGTGCTGATTCTCCAATGTTAGGGGCTTAATATTTCGCAAATATTTTATGTCCTGCTCTCTCCCCCTGAGTGTGGCACTGAGCTCTCTGTGTCCAGCCTGGCTGGGTAGGAGCACTGGGGCAGTGGGTACATCCTTGTGCACCTGAGCACAGGGCCACATTCCTCCTACCTATCATCTACCAGTTTTAATCTCTGGAATACTTGACAAACACCACCTCTGCAGGACAAATACTATCACTTCATCTCCAGATGGACAAATACATGATTTCAGCCCGATGAGGAAACAGATACTGAAATTAACTCACTTTCCAAACATGACAGAAGCATTGAGAGTCGAGAGTAGAGACCCCAGTTCAATAGATACTTGGGCCCATCCTTAAATTCCTTCCTTTTAAACAGATAACATAAGCATCTGTGAAATGTCCTGCTAAGCTCATGCTGCGAGGCTTTAGGCTTGCTGATTGCTGGTGTAACGCTCTGATCTCAGCTTGTGTTACAAGTGCTTTCTTTGGAAAAATTCCTATTATTCAGTCCTTTCCATAAGCTGTGTTTAAGTGCACAACAAATTATAAATACGTACAAGCAGTTGTCATGGAGATAATGTGATCCCGAGTGCGTTTTTTGTAAGTGGCACAAACCTGGCACATCCCACTTGCCTTGTATGGACAATTCCTACATAATGTTTCCTGTGTCAGATATGGGATAGATATATATCTTTGCTTTTTGTGACAATAACCACTGCTTCTGGCTTTCAGATGGCTGCCTTTAGGAATATGAAAAATGTAGGACTTGTAAGACATGGGGTTTTTTAAGCTGCAACATATTAAAAAAGGGCTGAACAACTAATTTCTGTGAAATCTCAAGCACAATGCAACATCCAAATTATGGCTAAAACCTCGCAGGATGTATTTTCTCTCCTCATCTTGGTCCACAGAATTATGCCAAAATGTAGTAATTAATCCAAAAGAAGGCAGCTGGCTAATGTAGCTGGGGAGGCTTCAGGGCCATAATGAGGATAGTTTTCCTTAGAATGAGACTGCTGTCCTATTAAATGTCTATAAATTCCAGTGATGTTTTGTTTAGGATTATCATAACATTTCTACTCTTTAACTCTGCCCTTGCAAAGTAGTTCACTGTGCACTTCAACCATTCTTGCCTTTATTCTGCCCCTCTTGTCTGCTCCTGGAGGTTGTTGCACTTCATCTGGGCAACATCTGACTGTTGGAGCCATTCTGTACCTGTTTATTTGGGTGAATGAAGGAGATTCTCTGCATATTATAGATGTTGCTTCTTCTATTTTTTTTCCCCTGATATTTACTCATCAGTTAATATTAAATTACAGTTACTGTCATAGTGACCTTGAGCTGGGCCAAGCAATTAAGCTACAGAAGGCTGCAAAAAAGAATTGCAGCAAGAAAACTTGAGCTATTGCTCCCTCGCCTTCCTGGCCAGTGAATGTATGTTTCTTTCATAGCACTGCCACTGTCTTGCAGTGAAGAAGCATAAACTCAGCTGGGGAGTACCTGTGACTGCTAGTGCATGTTAATATGATATCCACTTTGGTTTGGAGATGTTGCAGGTGTCTTGTGTGACAAAACAGGTCCACACAACTGCTGAGGATGGCTTGGCTAAACTACTGCCTTGCTCTCCAGCTCAGCATCAGCTCTCAAGCCCAGTTCCAAGCAGTGCTGGCTGCTGCTTAAATGCTTCCTCTGAAGAGAGAGCCTGGGGAGAGAAATTTTCTTCTGAAATCTCTTTGTGTATGTGCTAAAGGACAAAGGAGAAGTTCACTGCACAGGCACACTTAGATCCTGATTTTGCTTCACTGTGGTTAACAATTGGATTATTAGTAATAGCTAGTTACAAATAAGAACTTGACCTTATTTTTAATATAATACTGAATCAGATCTAATTGTAATAGGTGGGTTCACTGCTGTAATTTGCTCTTTTAATATCCTCATTCAGAATTTCAGTGCCTTCCATCTTAGGTATTAAAAATAGGTGGCAAGTTGGATAATTCTTATTGTTCCAAATCTCGTTTGCAGCCTTACATAACAGTGTTCTCACCAAAAAGTTTATTTTAAGTGTGGAGTGGAGGAACATGCTGTAGCAACCTGAAATTATTTTCAATACTGTAGCTGAGTTATATAGAATCTGGATAGAATTGTCTCTTCTTTTTTTTTTTTTNACTATTAATCAAAACAAAGACATTAATTAATATCAAAATGTATAGACTACCTGTGCTTTGGAATTACAAAGTCCTCTGTTGTCAGTCACAAGCATCCTTAGGTAAATTGCCTAAGCAGAAACTGCTGGTCATTCCAACTCAATGACAGTCCAAATATTTGTGAATGTAATAATAGTAAATATATAAACATGCAAAATGTAATAATAATGGTAAATTACTTAGAAAGAGAATAACTCTAGGTGGATAGAACTGCACTTGATAAACCTGAGCTTCCTCAACTTGATAGACCTGAGCTTTCTTGTTAGTAACACTGTGTTCATTTACAAAGCACTGTCTCCATTTTTAGTAGCTAAGACCATTTATTCCTCCAGCCATGAGCTATGTCACCTTTCCTCACCTTTCTTCATCATATCCATCAAACATGTGTGACTTGAGAAGGATGAAAAATGTTGGGAGGAGGTAGTGATCAATCCTGAGAATATTAGATACCTCCCTTCAGCTGTAACAAGCTCCATGTGATCACAATAACAACAAAACCTGATTAATTCTATTAGAACAATAATTTTTTTTTTCATCTTCTATTTCATTGCATGCTGTGACCTCCCTCCTTGATTAACATCAACATCACATCAAAGCTAGCATTTATTCTTCCTGATTACTGTTCTTTTCCTCTATCCCTCCTCCTGTCCATAATTTCCTTTCCTCACCCTTTTCAGCCTCACTGAATTGGATCAGCCAAATCATCCGCAATACCTCATGAGCTCTGAAAATGTAATTTTAAACTGTTTTTTCTCCCTGGAGTTCTGCATAAGATAAATATAATGGAAAATTAAAAATACACTGTTATAAATTTGACTAATAATAATCTCAGGTTTGGCAAAAAAATGAGAAATGGCCATAAAGAGCGACGCATTAATCTCACTGCTAGATGGTAGTGCCAAAATTCCTGGCATTTCAGCTGCCACTGGGAACTTACTGAGGGAGCACCTGGCAATCCTAGTGATGTATTATATCATCAGTTACCACTGCTGAGCTCTTTCACTGGCAAAGGAACATTCCCTGATAGCCCCATCTCCACATATTGAACTGCAAGTTGGTCATGCAGGTGCTACTCACACCTGGCTGTTGGATGCCCAAAGCAGCCAATCCTAAAAGTTTTTAGGTCAAAAGCTGGGTTTGCACTGGGCTGCCCAAGTGCACACTCAGCTTGAGCTGAGTATCCATCTGAGTCCCTCCCTGGCACTGAGGGCATCCAGAGCTCAGTCTCGCTGTGCTCAAAGGCAGGACCCAGTGCTAACCCTGCTGCTGGGGCACGCAGAGCTTTACTCTCAGGTGTCCATATCTAGCACATGCATAATGTTAATTTGTACACTTAACCAGTGTGGTTTTCCTCCTCAGTCTCCAAACTGATCAATGAAGTTATGACTGTTGTTTTCACTGGATGAACAATTACTCCATAGTTAAATAATGCTATCAGGTGTATTATTAGAGAGAAGAACTGGTTTCAGTTAGCTTCAATTAACTTGAGCAATTATAATTTTTCAGTTCAACGGTGAATGCATCTGTATCAGGGCTGAATGAGTGAGAAGCAATCAGGGCCTGTCACAGCAGTGATTGATCTCAGCTGTGCAGAATGAGAGGGAGTTTCCAGCTTCACAAGGGAGGCTCCCCAGCACAGAATCACTGGGCTCATGCTGTAGGGCACTGGCCAGCAAGTTTAATTCTGATTCAAATTTACTATCAAAAATAATTTTTAAAAAATCCATCTGAACCTCCTCAGAAGAATATTTATTCCAGAAACATCACCTTCCAGACATCAGATACAGTACAAGTTATTCTCAACAGCACAGCAGTTAAATTGACCATTCTTGTGATGGAGCTGTTCCTATATGAAATCCCCCAATGTAACTTTTCATAAATGGCCCTCTCTGTCCTGATTGTAGATACACTCCTTTAACAAATCTTGTCTATTATAGAAAGAAAATCACTCATATTTTTTCTTCTAGTAGGCAGAAAATCTTCACTGGCATAGCTCCTACAGCTCTATTTTTTGACAGTATCCAACTGAAGACAGTCAGGAGATGTACCAAAATCTACCAAGCAACTCATGTGTAATTAATATACTAAGTGAAAGAATTTCCACAATAAAGGTGTGTACATTACAGTAGCCTTGAGATAGGGCTGACTTCTTCCCAAACAAGTTCTTCTGGTTTTATGGGACTATTTATTGCACTTCTGTGTTAAAGAAAATAACTCTTGTTCTCACTCTGTACTATGAAACCAGTATAGCAGGAGGCACCATGGGCTGCTGAGCAGATCAGGAGGCAGGAGAGGATGTCTCTTGTATCTGTTTAAAGATCTTCAAGGCCATTTCAACTCCCACTTTCTCTTCTGTGAAGTGTTACACCTACTATTAATTTTGCTAGTTATATGAGCAGATTTTCTAAACTGAAATACTCCTTCTTCAAAGTATAAGGAATCTTAAAGAGAAAAGTCATATTAGGAAAAGAAATTCATTGCTACGTCTGTGAAAAAGCTTCTGGGCAGTGTTACTGAATGCAAATACTTGCATTTTGCTCATCTGTTTTAATGTTAATGCTTTATACATATAATCCAGAAGAAGTATATATACACATATATACATTCCTTGCAGACAAGGTAGCCTCTCCAAAAAAAAAAAATACTGACAAAGGGCACGTGTAACATGGCTTTTCACTTGTCTCTGGAGATTCTGCAGCATTCAGTGTCTTGCAGACACAAAGGTAATTTCACTTAATCTGAAAAGCAGCTCTGTGTGAGATGTCAGAACCACAGCACTGGACAATAAGATTTCTAGGTGAGGAAGTGACTGAATGCATCCACCTGAAACTACTATTTATATAAATACTAATTTAAATACTAATATGTATTTTTAAAGTAGGGGTGCTACAGCAAAGTCCAGCTTATTCTGAAGTGAGACCATGTATGTAGCAGATGCTGGTAGTGCCTGTGTATCCAAATCCCTTCTACTTTCCTTTTTTATCATGGGATTGTGAATTGTGCTTTTTTGGTTTTGTAATTAAAGGGTAGAACAGATGGAGAGAACTTGAAAAGCTGCATCCATTAATTTAATGTAGAGAATGTCTCCATGTTATAATTTAATATAATGGGATTTTACTTGAGTGAAATAAAACTCTTCAGTCTAGTGCTTGGGAATGTTTACTATATGAGCAGCTTCACTGTTGAAAAGATTTCACTGAGTCATGCTATGACTCTCTGCCAAATACCAATCATATGACCAACCCAGCTAGAAAAGGGTGTTCCTTCATGCCAGTACGTTTCACATGCCACCCTACACTGAACCTTTTTTTGGCTGTTCACCTGTGTGTTTTATGTGGCAACAAAGGGGGACAATATAATCTGTCTGAGTGAGTAAGAAAATGAGTTTTAAAAAAGAGTATATACCAAGAAACACAAGCCAGCTGGTCTACTATTAAGAATGGTGTAACAAGAGGGGTTGGGTTTGACATGATTTCAGAAGTTAAGATTTAAGGCCAGATTTAAGGCAGACAATCCAAACCAAACATTGATACTGGTAAAAAGCAGTGAATATCTTACCAGTTCCAGGAATCAAGATGCTACCCAGGAGATAACAAACAATTTCAAAAGTTCAGAGAACAAACTTTCTTATTTCTGTTGAAGTAGGAGGGGGTTTCAATTTCTACAGTTAAGAGAGAAAAAGAAAATCCAAAAGTAGATGAATGAGTTTTATATGCAGCAGTGGACACTGCTAGATTTTCCTAAATCTCATAAAATATATATACTTAACTGTATTTATATTTAACTGTAAACTTACTAAACTGTAAGTATGTTTATACTTAACTTGTGTTAGCTACACTTTGGGAAATTTCTATTATATTCCTGAAATGTTTCTTTATCTATGGAAAGCTACAGCAAATGACTTGTGCTAGTGATTCTTTACTCAGCGAGCTCCAGCTGTAGATACATAGCAGCCATGTCCCACACAGCTCACCATGGCCAGCAATCAATACATTGTCTCCTGCTTACAAAGGCTACTCCTCTGATAATCAGTCACTAGGATAGGGATGAAATCATCAGGGAAAGTAGTACTAGAAAGAGCACAAAGGCTCACAATGGGCTCAAGTGTCTCTGCTGCAAACCTTAACTCCAACTAAAATATCCTACAGATTAACTTGCCTTGGTGACTACTGAGTAAGGAAGTTAAAGGGATGAGCACACACAGCACAGAAAGTTTAAATTGCATTTCCCAGCAGTGTGATCTGTGAAATCACTGTTAGGCTGTGTGGGAATAATTGAGAGGTCACAAGGGATTATATGAGCATTTATGTTTCATTCTGGCATAAGTGTGTTCAGCTCCAGTGATATCAACCAAATTGTTTCCATCGTCAGTAATGCTGCATTTGCCCCTAGGCCTTGAAAGAATAATATGTTTATTAACTGTACATTTTATCTGTCACCAAGATCTCAGGTTTTCAAATTTTAAGTATTCAACTACTGAATGTACTGAAGCTTCTCTGCCTGGTGTAAGGAAATGAAAAACAGGATGGTTAATGGTTTCAGACCAGAACACACCTCACCTCCCTCAGAACAAAGCAGAGTGCTGCTTTAAATGGCAGCAGGCTTTGCCAGGGAAGCTGATCTGTGGTGCTCCAATCTTCGCCTACCCCTGCATGAGATGTGTCTCCTCCTTTTCCCTGCTTTCCTTTGTCTTCCCTATACTTCTCCTGCAGCTCTCAGTTGAGGAATGGCTCTTGCTCTGGCTCATTCTCACTTCCCTACTTTAAGTATAACCTCATCCTTCCTCTCCTTCTTCTGGTTTGGAGAAATATTCACACCATTTAAGCAAACCCATGGTTTTAGTGAGCAGTCTTTCCTTTGGCTTCACTTTGGTGCTCTTCAAACTGCAGCAGAACACATTCTATGAGATAATTAGCAGCTGTATTCAAGGGACTCCAGGGGAGACACGAGTTCTGAATTTTGAGAGGATGTTTGTACATCTGATGTAATTTTGTCTCATCACAGCCTGCGTAAGCTCCCTGTGCAACACAACAAAGGACAGAATTAACCAATGAGTCCAAAAAACTTACACAAGGAAAATAACTATTTTCTTCCCAACAGCTGGTGCAGCTTTTTCCCTGTTGGATCTGTCTGTAACACCCCAAACCAACTAGAAAACAAAATGTTAGAATCCCTCCAAATTAATGCTTGGTGGGTAAGGTAAGGTGTTCTTTGCCTGACACATTCACTGAAAATCAGGTTTTTCACTTGGAAAATACACTTCTGCAGTCAAGCAACTCTGATGTTTTTCTTAAACATTTACCCCTATACACAATAAAATACTAAATAATTTTATTACCAGCTCCTCTGCAGAAAATAATTAAACCCAAATAGATAGAAACTTGTGGCAAAGAGCAGAACTCCCAGAGCTGCATGGTGGCTGTGACTGTGCTAAAGCCTCTTGCACAGCCTGTGGGGACTCTGTGATCTGGACGTGCCTTCACACAATCCCTGAGTGCAGCAGATATTTCTGGATTGGGTAGTTATTTCCACCTTACGTCACAAAAGACCCTTTCTCCCCCACCCCAGTTTTCTTCCAGCAAAGAGGTTTCTGCTTGTGTTAGGATTTCCTCTTTCCATGGTGTCCTATTGACTAACTCTGCAGAGTGCTGGGAGCTGTACAGCACACAGGAAAGAATTTCTAATTTCCCAGGGCCAAAGTGTTTAACAGCAGAGATTAGCTGATTATCTGGTCTTGTCTCACCACCCTTCTAAAACCTGATAATTGCTTCGATCTGAACACAATGAGCACATTTCTAAAATAACTCAGATACTGGTATTTTGTATGAAAAGCATCATATTTAATTGCCAACTCTAGAGTAGCATTTTCCATCAGTAGTTCTCAATGGGCTTTGTAAAGTCAATACCACTTCACAGGTGAGGAATCAGTGTTCAGCAATGAGATTATTTACCCCAAACCATCTCAGCCAGCAGCACAACAAGGAAGGAACATGATCCAGACAGTCAGGCTGACATCAGATCCAGCTGGTCATTTAAAATGGAAAAGCTGTTATTATTTATTTTTGGAGAATTTGCTAGCTCAGCCTCCCTTTCACATTTTATTTTTCAGTCTCATATAAACTGTTTTCCTTTCTGGGATCTTTAAGGTATGTTCTTCCTTCTTCTGAGCTGAGATCCAGTGAATGAAATCTGATTTTCTGAGTTCTAACTCTAACCCCAAGCCCATGGAAGCTTTTTCTGGATTTGGTGACATTAATCCCCCAGTTCCCTACTTACTCTAAATAAATTTTTAGATAGGATTATACAGGAAAATGCATTAGGAGAGGAAGAGCATTTAAAAATAGCCTAGCATCTAAATCTGGATGTAATATCCTCTAATTCTCCCAGTATCTGAGCACAGGCCACGGGGCTGTACTAGCCTGGTGTTGGTAAATTCAAGCCATGTGCAGAAGATACACTTCACAAATAGTAACAGCTGGAAGCAAATCACAAGGCAGGGAGCAAAGAGGAAAGGGCAGCACTATCCTACTGCTTAAGTTTAATCAACAATGCAAGAAGAAAGAGGAAGAAATTAAGATTGTCCTAATTTTGATGGTGTGAATTTTAGTTGCCATGAAACCTGCAAAATTGTAAATATTTCAAAATTTTATATTGTAATGGCTGAATTTAAGTAGTCATTGTGTTTTAAAGTCATAAAATAAAATAAGTATTTGTTTTAAACTTAAACATAACAACAGGGCTCTTTATTTTTAACCCTGTTAATTTTTTTAACATTCCAGACTTTTCATAGCTTTTTAAACCCAGCTTAGGTTGCTTGTTCTTTTTTTTCCTGGCAATATCAGTGACCACCTGGAAAATGCAACAGGGGAAAGCTAATGAAAAATTTTAAATATGTGACAATAAATAGGAAAATTGATTGCAAGAGGAACTGGAATTTGCATCCTAATTCCTGTGATAAACAAAGGCTTCTAGACTTCAAAACTCATTAACTCTTCCAGTTTCCTTATTGCATGAGCTTTGCTGCTCAGCAAGATTCTTTAAATACTTTACAGACACCTCGTGATACCAGATAACGTCATGGTCAAACAGAAGTTGTTTTCCCTCAAAAATACAGGATGGACAAGAGAGCCCCTACAACACACAGTCTCAGTAACACATTTTCAGTACAACCAGTTTCAGTTAAGCATGTGGAACAGCAGTTTAACTCATCTCCACTAAGTATCTTCCTAGTTCCAGTTTTCTTTTACTGCCTCTGCAGGTAACTTATGCTCAGTTGCAGTCTTGGGTCATGCTGTGGTGACTCGGCTGTTAATGTGTAACTGCTCCTCTGGCTGCAGGTCCACCATAACTCAGGGCTGCTAATAGAAAACACCAAGATAACTATAAAATACCTACTGATTTTCTGTTAGCTTTTTTATTTATTTGCAATTTACGTTTTCCAAGTAGGTATTCCTCCCAGAAATGCAAGTCTGCATGCTTTTACTCTTACATTATTGTGCCGATTCCTCATGTGTTTTCTGTGTGTACTGATCCCTGTAGCATGCCATTAATTCATGGTGCACTCAGTTATTTTAGGCATGGATATTGGAGAAACACAATTAAAACAAGGCTGCAGTATCACAGGTATGCAACTACTTTTTGTTTTCTTTTGTTTTTCTTTAGACACTGAATGGGCCAAAGTCACAGTCGGGGTTTCAGTTTGAAAAGCCAAGGCTGTGATTCCATGCCCTGGGTGAAGCTGCCCCTCTTTTGTGTGTCCCTCCCCAGGCCACAGTCTCAGTGATGCCACAGCATCTCCATGAGACTTCTTGCAAGAAAAGGATCCCAGCTCAAAATATCCATCTTTGGTCAGGTTATTTTAATCCAGCTCAGGTCCTTGACCGGGCTCACCACGCAACCCCACATGCAATTACACCAGCACAGCTCAGGGGAAGATGTGGGACTGGGGAGGAACAATGTGACTTTGGGCTGCAGCAGGCAGAGCTGCTGCCAAGAGAAACACTGATCAAGCTGTACCAAATATTTGTTTTGAAATAATTTTGAAATACAGTTTCAGAACACTTGCAAATGAAATGTGTTTAGTTGTGGTGGTAAAAGGCTACAGCCAAAGCTAAATCTGCCCCCTAATTACACAGAATAAACAGACACAAAATTAGACTACAGAGTCTAAATAGGTAATTTCACTGTTCATATTTAAATATCAGCTATTTAACAACAAAAAATATTGAATAAGTATTTTTGATTACTCATGTCTGTCACCCTGCTTACTAAACTACAGCTCATAATTAGTGCTTAGGAGTGAAGAGGCTTCCTGGGCAATGCTGGACCCCTAACTCAAACATGTCCTCACCTCACCATAAAACTACACCAAAACCAGTTTTTGGCTAAAATGTCCTGTCTCACTTTTTCACATTAGCTTTATTTTTGTTAATGATGCTAGGACTGGAATACTTCAGAAAGAGAGCTACTTGAGAAACCATACCCTGTAAAAATTTTTTGTTTAAAGATTATCATGTAAGAAAATACCTTTTGTTCAAACTATACAGAATGTTTTTCATCTGGCAACTGTTTTCCCTTTAAATAATAAAACATTAAAACCTGAACTAAAAATAATCCTGTTGACTGTTCCAGTTCAGGAAATTTCTGTGAGCCAAGTTTTGTTGGTTTTTTTTTCAGTGGCTGTTATTCCAAGTTAAGTCAGCTCAGCAACTGCTGACTCCACAATCTCAACTGCTTTCATACAACCTTCATTTACTTTCTTTTATTTTTGGAAACTATGACAAAACATCAGCTGGAACACTCAGTCCAGCATTTTCTCAACATATCTGGAATAAAACGGCAGGGGATCGTCTGCAAGAGAAATATTCCAGAACAATGCTCAGCCCCCTGAAGGATGTCTCATATCCCTACCTGGAAGGTGCTTTAACAAGTGAAGATGTTTCTCGTGCTGGTGTTTAAAATCACCAGTAGGTTCTAATTACAATAACAATTGTATGTAGCAATAAATATTTTAAGAAGAGCAGTTCTCACCTTCCCAAATCCTGCACCATTCTGACAGGCATTAAAATCAGCATTTCTCATCTTTCAGCAGTTCTACATCTCTGCTGTACTCTGTGCTTTGAAGGAGAATTTGATTTTGTTTCCTGTGAGAAGTTGCAATGGTGAAGTAGCAAATGGTGATTTTTCAAGCTGTATTAAATAACATTTTCTCTTAAACCGTATACCAGCATCTAGAGTAAACCTGCTATTAAACATCACAGAGACCCAAACCCCTCGTGAGGAGTTGCAAGGATAACGGCAATTGCGTGCGTTAGAAATGGAGCTTGTCACAAAGGAGCCAAGGACACAACCAAAACTTTCCCTTTGCAGCAAAAATCCCGACGCTATGTCAGTGTACAAGACGTGGAGAAGCACACTCGTGTTTAGGGCTGCGCGGGGATCTCCCAGAGGGAAGGCAGCCTGCTGGGTGCGGCGGCTGGCAGGGCGGCTGGAGCATCCCTGCCGTGCGGAGGGACACAGCCACACCTGCTGGCTCGGCACAGCGCGGCTGCCGGCCCGACAGCTCCAGGGAAATCGCTCCGGAACGGGGCTCAGAGCTGCGTCCCGCCGTGCTGCCCTCTCACGGTGTCAGGAAAACGGTCAACAGTTTAAAACAGTGTTACACCAAGTGTGCTGTCTGGAGGCTCTTGGAAAAAACTCTTTGTGGCCAAGCCAAGCATTAAACAAGCTAAAAAATAGAAGTTATGTTTACTAAGCTCCAACAATCTGTTGGTGTTTCTTTATATATTAAAAGGTGATTGCATGGTTTCTGCTATTCGACTGGAGAGCTTGCTTTACTCACCCTCTGTCTGGTGGCAATAAAATGGGTTTTTTCACTGTTCACTGTGTGATTTCTTCACTCTGCCAAGGGACAAATCTGGGGCTTTTCCATGATACAGTTATGCCTTTTGAGGAGCAGGCTCAGAAAAGTGAAGACTTGGCCACTGTCTCTGAGTGTACTGTTGTGTAAGAGAACATATAATCAGTGTTTTGTGAAAGATCTTACAGAACTTTTGGGAAATACAGGCTTTGGGGGATCTTTTGGGACATTCTCAGGCTCCTCTGAATATCCCTCCTTTACTGCACACTCACACACAAACCAAGGACAGTTTGCTCTACAGGAGCAGTTTACCAATGTGTACACAGTTATGGGCTGATATCTGTTCATATCATTAGATAATCCATAAATTAATATAATCAGGTTATTAAGAGTCTTCTCATCTAGTGCTATTCAGTGTCTGTTCTCTACTTAAAGGATCTCATATATTTTTTGTCATTGCACCTACTTCAGTAACATCTGGGATGTCTGTGCCTTATTCTGTTGCTGTGTAACCTAGTTCACAGTTTTTGGCTCATCATTTTGAATAGGTACAGTGGGTGGGTGGAAGGTGAGTTATTATTTTAGCTCCTAGTTCTAGGGTAGGTAAGGGCCCCAGAGTTTTATCTAAATTATACTGGAGAAATTATTCCCTCTAGGAGGACTCTGCTGGCTGAGGACTGTCCCAAAATACTCTTCTAATTTGCTAGATAGAGGTTATGAATGGACTGCCAGGTAGCTGAGGCTGTTTCACCTCTCTTTAGCTAGTCCTTGTATATTTATTTCCAAGTTGCATTTACATGTGCTGCCCTACCCTTTATGTTTCTGTGGATGTGATTCATACTCATGAACAGAGCCTGAAGTTCTTAGTCATGCAGTTTTTCATTATGGAGTAGGAAATTAGACACATAAGATCATCAATTTAAAACTTCTGGGCAGCCAGGAAAATGCAGCATCTCTGACTACAGATTCTTCCTTCAACGTGAAAGATCTTCTCTGGGTGTGTCAGAAGATACATTGAGTTTTCAGCCCAGCTCAGGTGGGTTCAGACTCCCTACCAGCAGTGTTTCCAGAGTTGATTTTACCTTATCCACCTCCATATGTTCCTCTTCTGCATACCTGAGGGATATTGCCCAACTTTAAGACTGTCAGTCTAGAGCTTCTTAAACTAAAGGGCCCACATGAGAAAGGTAGGGTCCCTATCTTCCATAAACAGCTTGGAACATCTGTTAAATAGTTTAATTATTGCCTAATTTGAGTCACATAAAGCATTTTCTGAGAATCCCTGCTTCTCTTTCTTGGTTGTTTGGATGAAAAACAGATGCTTCCAACATAAACAAATAAATCCAATGTCTGAAATGGATGGACTAATACTCCTCTAAAGCTGGAGGAAGAGACCAACTTCCTGCACCATGTCCTCCTTCTGAAAGGACATCCTCCATCCCTCCCTTTCTATTTAGCTTCCAGCTACCACAGCTGGATGGTGGTGGCCACTTCTGAAGGGGGCACTTTATAATCCCTTTATGCTGTCTCTGTGGGACTCATCTTATGTGGGAAAGAGAAGAAGCCCAAATAAGCATACTAAGAGAAAATAAAATGAATCTTCGTGAAAGCTCTATAATGTTTGTAAAGGATTTTGAAGGGTTACAAAAACTTCTGGGGAATCTAAGTAGCCTAATGGATAAATTGCTTTCCCTTCACTCCAAAGGTCCATTTAATTTAAGCATTAAACTTAGTTGTTTTAACTCAACACCTTCTGAAAATGTATCTGTAACACTGAGTCAATTCATCATCAACAAAATCAGTGACAGGAGATTTTAACACGTCCCACTAGAGCTATCAGAGATTTGGAAGGACAGAACGAGAGAAAGAAGGGGTAACCCCTTCTGTAATTGAGCTGTGGGAGGAAAACTTGGCCTCTGTTCTTTCCTTTTCTCTGTTCCCTAGAAATGAATGAGATCCTTCATCCCTCTGCAACAACTGCACTTTCTATTGCAATAGAAAGAATGAGTCAGAAGAGCCTGCTGCTGGTGAAAGCTTCACTGGGCTGTCTTCAACAGAGTGCTTCATCCTTTTTGTTTGAGTTTTAGTGGTGTTAATCAGTTATTAAAAATGTCTGCTATCACCACGAGCATTCTGGATTTGTAAAAAAGCTTTTTGCTTGTCATTTATTCTAAGACTTAATGAACAAGCTCTCTTCGTGGAAGAAGACATTTTAGGTATGCTCTTAAAAATGAAATAGAGCAAGCTAGTAAAGAAGAAAATGCATCTCAATTAGATTATTCTTCCTCCATCTGTTCTCTCAGATCTTTTTATGGCAGGAAATTGCCTATTGGATTTTTGATTTTGCTTAATGGAAATGGCAAAATTTAAATCCATTCCCATTCCCACTGACATCAGGGGAAACAAAATTCAGTGTCTGAACACAACACTTTTTTTTTTTTTAACCATTAGTGCCTGCAACTGCATCTCAGTGAATATAGTAATTATAACATCAGTGAATTTAAATTAACTGAAATACTTAGAAAACTGTGGACTGGCACTTACACTTCTGAATCTCCTTGGCATTTCTGAAAATCCCAAATTCTCTAATTAGCAATTTCTGATATGCCACATTTTTCCTGTGTGGACAACCCAATTAAACCCTGTGAACTCCCCATATGACTCTGGGGCAACAGACTGTAACTGGATTTCTAATAGGAAGTGGGGTTTCTAATAGGAAGTAGCATTTCAAGTAAAGCAGTGAGCTGGAGAAGCCTTTTCCTTGCATTTTTTAGGATCCTGAACTTTAGGAAGTATCATAGCTGAAAATCCTGGGCTCCATAAAAACCTCCAGGTGTTTTTTGGATGTATCCAGCTGCTTGACAAACAGGACATTATGAACAGACAATAAATCAGCTGGTTAAAAGATATATAAAGATTTTATACCATATTCTTTTTTTTTTTTTATATCCATGTGGAGATTGGTAAAATACATTCCAAATCTTTTATCAAAAAGCCTACTGTCTTCAAAACTGAAATGGGTCCAAATATCCAACACTGCTGTGCTCCTCCCTGTGCTTCCTCTCAGAAGAATCCTTCCCACTGACTCATTCTGCTCCATAAACTGTATCTGAGACTAAGGGATTATCCTGGCTTGTTATTTACCTCCATGTTTATAGTTCAGCACTGCCAGAATAACTGCTGCAGGGTACTGTTGTTATAATTATTACTACTACTACTACTACTAATCAATATCTAAAGCATGAGTGAGACCATAACTTAACACAGGAGTTCTCTCTCCTCTCCACAATTCCAAATCTCTCCAGAATTTCATAACAGTAGGTGGACAATAACAGAATTTTATGCAGCATAAAGTATTTAGTGGAAATTAAGTACATACTTGGAAAAACTTCCAAGTTACCACGTAGTTAACCATGTGTGCTATGCCTCCAAAGTTCTACATTGTTGCTTCCTCACTTTTCCAGCATTTTCTCTTGCATTGCTCCATAGAGAGCCCTTGTCACTGATCCTCCAGGGGCTCAGTGCCAGCACTGATGGATGTTTTTGATATGGACAATATGGAAAACCATCTGCAGGGCAAACAGGCACAGGTTACCTGGGAATAAACAGATTACCATCTTCTACAGGTTTATAAAACAACTCTGCTGTTTGGTTTATATAATAACAGTGCTATTTTTAAAGATAAACTTTGCACTGCTTTGACTGACTCTGAAACCAGAATATAATGGTAGCTCTGACCTTAAATGTAGGCACATTACCTGTCACCATTTTAATTTAACTTTTATATTATTATTTTCCTTTTGCTAATGTGGCACTGTATCCAGGAGTTCGTGTGCAGGAAACTGCTTTTTCCATATTGAAAAATATGGAAAAAGTTGAATTAGAGATGCCATCCCCCTCCACAAAACCCCACACATATATTTTTTTATGTGTAGGGTCTCTTGAAATCAGTTAAGGAGCCCTGTACCATTGTGTAAGCACATAATCTGTGTAAACATCACCAGGGGCAGCTCATGTTTAAGCAAAACCTAAATCAGAAGGTTTAGTAATTCCACTTTGTGTTAACAAAATATTCTCAGATGAAATCATGGTGTATAACAAAGGAAGGGGGAAAAATAAAAAGGAAAAAAACCAACAAAACCCAACAAAACCAAACAATACAGTTTAATAAGAAGCAGATTCTGTTTGTTTTAAAAGTACTCAAGGCATGAAAGCATGGACTGAAAAAATCCTCCTGCTACATCAGAACAGACTCTGAGGCACAGAGTGCCCTCATTTCCCAAAGTCATCAATGTCCTGATCCTACTGCAATTAGCAACTGCTAATGTAGGTGATGAGCAAAAGAGAGCAGGATTTTGGCACAGTGCAGTACAGATTTCGGCACAGGACCCAACCCACCAGCAGCAGGACAAACCAGAAGTGACTAGAAGACAGAAGACAGAGTGAAGGAGAAGGACAAGGTAGGAATGCAAAGTGCTGAATACTTTTGGCTCTTCTGAATTTCAGAGAAGGGTCCGAATTCTCTGGAGCAGCATTGCTGCTGCCCAAGTCCTCCTTCAATCACCTAGTCCAATGTTCCAATTGTGCAGGTAATTTCATACCGGTAGGAAGCCTTAAATTACAAAACTAATCCTTGTTCTTAATAAAAAAATTAACACATTTGATATCTGTATGACAAGTCACAACAGTAAAGGTGTGCTCTAGAAGCAATAACATTTTATTTATGATTAATCTTTCCATGAGTTCCTTCATGATTGTTTTGAAGGTACTCAATTGCTTGTTCTAACTGGAAAAGGTATTTTTAAGCTCTTTGTTATCCAATCCGTGGAAATAACACTGGAGCTCATCTAGAATTGTATGATTGATAAATTCCAATACTAAGTGAAGTCTTTTCTTTCTGCTTAAATACATGAATCAGGTTAACAATATCCTTATGATGAAATCATTGTTGGTGAAAGAAGAAAAACACTTTCTACCATGGCTTTTTTATTTCAGTTCATAGAGACTTCCTTTAAAAGGCTGATAACAAAAACTGTAATTTGCTTAACTAAAGACTGTCATTAATTTGAAAACACGCTAAAAGTCTTTGTTTCTGCTCCCTCAGCCTTCCTCCAATATTCAAACACATTTACCACATTACTTTTCATGGCATCTTCAGGCTCTGAACCAATATGGCAGCACCAGGAATACAGCAAAGAAAGGAGCAGCTCCTTTCATCAGCTTAAAAATATGCCCTTGAATGTGTTTTATTTACACTAATAAATCATAGATAAGAGCTCCTGTATTAAAAGAATCACAGTAAAAATTTACTTTTTCACACTGAGGTCTATTTGCCATTTAATTTTTACATTACTAGCTGCTGATAATTTGAAGCAGTTTTAGGGTAACTACAAAGCTGGTTTTAACTCGATATAAAAGTATGTTAATTACACACCCCCCCCTTTTTTTTTTTAATTGAGGGCTACACTCTCACAGGTGCCAGGTCTGCTCAGTGCCACCAAGAGCCAGGACATCAGTCTGTGTTTAGAGGGAACTTCGAGGGAAGCTGAGGAACCCATATGGCAAATGTGCCATTATCCCTAATTAAAAATTGATAAGAACTAAATTTTTAAAACACCCAGTTACTGGAAAGAGTGGAAATGGGATGGATATAAAATACAGAACTAAGAATCCAAATAAGTAAGAATCTAAATTTATAACCTTGCAATCTGACTACAAGTGATGGTTTCTGTACTTTGCACAAGCTCAGTTAAATCACAGTGAGCTGGTGTGTCTGGCAAGGAGAAAACCCAACCTGACCCATGTCCAGACTGAAATTCTTGCTTCACAGAATTTCACAGGAAAATTTCCTGGGCTTTCACAGGCAGAGGTCTGAACTCAAACTGAGCTTTTAGGGGAAATCTGCCCACCGCACCCCCACAATGCTGGAATATCTTTGCGAGGAAATGCTTGTGGACAATCCCGGTGGTGTTTGGGACGGCAGAGCCCCTCTGCAGCGAACACACCGCGCTGCCGAGGCGAACACACCGCCCTGCCGAGGCGAACACACCGCCCTGCGCGGCGAACACACCGTGCTGCCGAGGCGAACACACCGCCCTGCGCGGCGAACACACCGCGCTGCCGAGGCGAACACACCGCCCTGCCAAGGCAAACACACTGCACTGCCGAGGCGAACACACCGCCCTGCCGAGGCGAACACACCGCGCTGCCGAGGCGAACACACCGCGCTGCCGAGGCGAACACACCGCGCTGCGCGGCCAGTGCGCGCCGGGGAGCGCGGGGAGGAACCGCGGTGCGGGGATGCAACACAGCCGGCAAAGGGCCCGGGGGAGGCTCGGGCACAGGGCGGGCTCCGAGATGGCCCCGAACTGCAGAGCTGGAAGCCTCTCAGCCGAATCTGCTGTCCTTCCCAATGGCCAGCACTGCTGTCCCTCCCCATGCCCAGCTCTACTGTCCCTCTCCATTCCCATCTATGCTGTCCCTCTCCATGCCCAGCTCTGCTGTCCCTCCCAATGCCCAGCTCTGCTGTCCCTCTCCATTCCCAGCTCTGCTGTCCCTCCCCATTCCCAGTTGTGCTTTCTATGGTGGCAGCAGTCCCCTGAACAGGGAATAATGAGCATTGACTCCATGAGTGCTGATCAATTGCTTTATTATGCTATCCTATATTGCACTATACTATTAAGAAACTCATA